>PVIU01007913.1:0-87949 GCA_004026605.1 Ondatra zibethicus | reverse complement strand
CCCTGATCCTGCTACCCCAACCCACAGCAGAATGGAGGAAGCAACCAATTCTCTCCTGAACATTCCTCTCGCTGCCTCATTTAGACTACTCACTTCCCCAGCGACAATCACAGGCACGTGATTTCAAGTGGTGGGGTGACCTGCCCGTGAACAAATTGTTTCCTTAGTTCTTTCTCATAATGTGGCTCAAAAATGACCTCCATAAACCACCTACCAACCATCAACATTAATTCGACTCCACCCACTTAATTCCTACCCCCCCCCAGCCCATTAACACCACCCGAAATGATCTTGCTTATCACCAGTTCCCCATTTCCTGTTCACACCTTAGAATGAACTTCCTGGAGGTGAGGTCTGGTTTGCTTTCCCACGGCACTCACCAGCAATCAGGACACTTCCTGCACACAACCTGTTGCGCGAGTAGATGAACGTCAAAACTGTTGTGTTCACGTGCTTGGGTCTCTTCCCTGGCTGTCATTAGAAAAGAGAGATGGGTATGTATTACTAAGTCGCTCTTAGAGAGGCAGTGCCCCGTAACTCAGGACAGGGGAGATGTAATTAGTGCCTCATAGGCAAAAAGATAAAGAAATGTCCTACAGTGAATTCTGAGAGGGGTCATTCGGAAAGGAAGAGTAAACTGCTCCTATTAATAAGGGGACTTCAGCCTTGCTTTTCTCTGCAGACACAAAGAACTCCAAAACCAAGGCCCCACACTGTCTTTTACTAGAAGGGTTTAAAGGCCCTTAAAGGTCATTTGCATTACTAACGATCTAGCTGGGGCTTTTGGAGAAGATGGAAGGAATACACTCTGCTCCATCTTTTCTGCAGATTACAATGAAAACCCCTGCACAAACTAGATAAAGCAGCTACACAGGATTCTAAAGAGTAATAGCAGGCACACTGCAGAGGAAAATCAAACCACAAGGAAGAGCTGCCCAGGGTGTTTACTGGCTTGGTTTGTTTGAAGTCTCGGGTCTCCCGGCTCAGACTCCAGCAGGAACCAACAGAAACACCTCTCCGGAAAACTTCCTTTTTATGTCTTGAAGACCAATAAGTGGGGTCCTCGTGGGACAGAGGATGTGGTGGTCGCCTCACTTTTTTCCTCCTGGCTGCCCATGACCCAGGCTAGACACAGTCAAGAACCTGCATGCCTACAGCAGCCATGCCAATATCAGCCACCCAAGCATCAAATCTTGAGAGAAAACGCTGCTCTTACAATCAAGGGAATGAGAGTCTTTGGTCTGAAGAGTGTGAAGGAATCCCTTTACATTTTTTCTTTTTTTTCTCACTGTTTTGACTGAAGAGACCTATCCACCAAAAGCACAGAACTGAACAAGAAGAACAAACCTCACATTTCTAGTCAGGGGTCCAAGAAAAGAAGGACACTAGGAGCCAGAAGGTGTGAGGAGCCTCTAAAATTGGAGGACCTGACAAACGCTATTCTACAGGTGAATGACTGGATTGGTTCTTAGCTTTTACCCATGCACAGTGAACTGAAAGCCATAGAGTAAACCCCACTAAAAACTGATGTCAGTCAAGACCATCACCAGATTCCATACTGGCCCAGAGGTAAAGAAAGGAGTGCACACACACACACACCTGCAAAAGCCGAACGCTAAAATGTCAATGAAACCAGAGCCCGTGGAATGAGGCACAGAACTTGCCATCTGAACCTCACTGAGCTGCTCACCTATCCTCCAAATGCAAATTTATGTACTCCAAAGGATTTTAACAGTGTTTAGAATCTTCTGCCTCAACATTCAGAATATACAATATGCAATTTGATCTGTAGTAGGCTAAATGACTGTCAAACACGAACTTACTAACCCCTAGATTTTATGGATGTGTATGGTAGGAGGGATCATGTTGAAGCTAAGGACCTTGAGATGAGGCAAGTTCCCAGGATGGTCCAGGTGACTCAACGTCTTCACAAGGTGTAGCAAGCTTGTTATTCTGGGCCGCCAATCAGCTCCCAAATCATGACATGGAGACTTATTAGTTATGAGTGCTTGGTCTTAGCTTAGGCTCGTTTCTGGCTAGCTTTTTTTTTTCTTTAACTTAAATTAACCTGTTACTCCTCACCTACATTTTTCCTTGGGGCTTTTTACCTTTTCTTTCTGTACATCCTACTCCATCTAGTTGGCTGGCGGCTGCCTGGTTGGCTGGCCTAGAAGACCCCCCCCCCACTCATTCTCTCCTTCTTCCTCTTATTCTTCTTGAACCTAGAATTCTCCTATATATTCTTTCTGCCTGCCAGCCCTGCCTATGCTTTCTCCTGCCTTGCTATTGGTCCGCCAGCTTTTTATTAGACCAATCAAGCCCAACAGCAATACATCTTTTTCTAATTAAACAAATGCACCACATCTTTACATTGTTAACAAAGGCAACTGAAACAAAGGTAACACACCTTTACACAGCTAAAGCAATATTCCACAGCATAAACAAATGCAACACATCTTGACATAATTAAATATTCCACAACAATAAGGTCCTTACAAAGCAGCGTAGGAGAAGGCCTAGACACAGGATGTGATGGAAAGCCAGTCACTGATGAAATCTAAAGCCAGAGAAGGGGACACAAGACCAGGAATGCTGGTAGAAGGGACACAGCCCTACCAACACCAGGCCTGGACAAGAACAACTTTGTTTTAGGCCACAAGGTTTATGGTCACTTTTTCAGATTCCTGAGAGAAAATCAAAACTCAATTTTAAATTATCCGAACAGAAAATTAGGGAAAATCTCATCCACTCTCAAGGGAAATGATACCAAATGCCACCCTTGATTTGACTCCTTATGGTTTGAATATGCAGTTATTAGAAGCTTGGTCCCAGTTTGGTTGTGCTGGGAAAGGGTGTTCCCTCTAAGAGGCAGGGCTTAATGACTGGTCAAAAGACTGACCCCTCCCCTTATGCCATCCTGTCTTCTTATATTATCACCTTCCCAATGATGCCACCAAGCACAAGGTCTTCAGACATCCCTGTGATGGTCTCAGTGCACTTCAACCTCTAGAGCTCTCTGCTAAATGAACCTGTCATCCTCCTAAAGCAACTGTCTTGAGTATTTCATTATAGTAACAAAAGCAGACTAATTTGCTCCTGATGTGGGAACTGTAAAAGATGTAAAAGTAATGGCTCAACCTAGATTCTGTGAAATGAATGCAAATACGTTAAGTGAACGTAAAGAGAATACTTTTCAACGTGGCGTGTGGGCCCAAGAAGGGAAGTTTAGAAGTGTGATTTAAAGTTCCTTGGAGGAAGATAACAGAGCAATGAATAGATAAACTTAACAACAGATCAATAAGGAATTGTCTAGTCTGAAGGGTAAAGGAAAAATAAAAAAGTCAGAGATCTGGGCACCTGTGAAGTGCCACCAAAAATGTAACCAAAAATGATTGGTGTAGTGGTTGGAATAGGAATAGTCCCCATAGACCTTAGACCCGTGTGTTCAAATGCTTGGTCCATAAGGAATGGCACAATTTGGAGGTGTGGCTTAGTTGGAGTGGGTGTGGCTTAGTTGGAGTAGGCGTGGCTTGGTTGGAGGAGGTGTGGCTTAGTTGGCATGGGCATGGCCTTATCGGAGAAAGTGTATCACTGTGGGGGTCTTAGCTGCCCAAGGTAGGCCTACTGTGACATTAACTTCCTGCTGCCTGCCAATCTGGATGTAGAACCCTCAGCTACCTCTCCAGCACCACATCTGCCTGCACACTGCCATGTTTTGTGCCAAAGCAATAATGGACCGAATCTCTGAAACTGTAAGTCAGCCCCAGTGAAGTATTTTCCTTTGTGACAGTAGCCATGGCCATGGTGTCTCTTCACAGCCATAGAAACCCTAAGACAATTGGGATCTCAAAAAGGGCAAGAAAAAGAAAAGAAAATATTTAAACAAATAATGATCAAATTCTTCTCAAATTTGCTGTGGGACACAAAATTACAGATTATGAGAGATTCAGGGAAGCCCTGTTAAGATAAAAATCTAAAAAAAAATTCAAAACATAATCAGGCATGTTTTAATCAATCTTCTGAAAACCAAAAGTACTTATAAGATTTTACAAACTCATGTTTTTAAAAAAAAAAATAAGTGTTAACTGTGATGGGCTTTACAGATATAATTAAGGTCTCAAGTCAACTCCACTGAAAAATAAAGAAATAGGGAGGGGGAGATAGCTCAGTCAATAAAGTCCGTGCCTTGCAGACACAAGGACCCCGAGTTCACCCCCAGACTGAGAGTGGGAACATGCTTGCGATTCCGACCCTGGAGAAGCAGAGACCAGCAGATCCCTAGGGCTCACTAGTCGATCAGCCCAGACAAATCAGTGAATTCCAGGCTAATGAGACTGTCTCAAAACACAAGGTGGTGTGGAATGACATCCAAGATCGATCTCTGATCTCCACACCTATGTGCATGTATGTGCGCGTGCATGCACATGAGCACACACACTAAGAAAGTCAGGAAACAAGTGAGCAGAAATAATCAATCTTACAACTGATCATTTACAATTACAATTGCATCTATTAAGTCAGGAACTCTTACAATTGGGTCTATTAAGTCAGAAACGGAAAATGAGAGAGTCTAAGTATAAGGGTGGACACTCTGGGCTTAAAGATAGAGGAGGAGGACGTGTGGCTGGCAGTACAGTTGGATTCTAGGCCCTGTGACAACAAACAAGGAAATGGAGACCTCATCTTACAACCTTAGCGTGTCAAATGCTGTCCATTTTCCTACAGGGCTGCCAGCTGAGCTCAGCTGGCCTGGGAGCCACTTCTGTGATACCGTGAGCCCAGCTATGCCTTGCCCAACTTCAGAGCAACAGAAACACAAAATCAATGGTCAGGAATAATAAGTGCCCAACTTGTTACAGTTAGAAAATGAATCAATAGCACATAGTTTTCCTAGTCGGGGAGATCAATGCTGTGCTTCTCTCCCAGGCTGCATAATAACTTGCTATTATTTTGATTTAGCAAAGTGTATTCTAGTACATCCATATTTTCAAAAATGTGCATGCCCCTGTTTCTTGTTATTTTCAAGTAACCCAGCAAGTAATCTTAGGGATCTGCCTGAACGTATGTGTGCTGTTTCTTTTCCGTAGGAGACAGATGGTTCAAACAGAAGTGACTTCACTAAAGGAATACACATTTCTAAATGGTAACAGTTATTATCTCATTAATCTCTAGAAATAGATTGATTTGTACCCCCAGAGACTCATTTATTCACGTTTCACACTGCCTGTGAAAGGTTTAAGATTTTATTTACACGGCTACATAAGCAAATCTCCCCCTCTATGGGTTTGTGCATACCTGGGCTAACTTGAGATCTGATTCTTTGCTGTTTTAGTTTTGATACGACAGTCTTGATTTATCTTTCCTAAATGATACCATTATTTTCTTTGAATCTACATTCTCCTCCATGCCATGCCTTTTTATTGGAGCCTCAGAGAAGAGGCTAACACGAACCATTTATTGTCCATGTATCCCTGGTGATTTTGCACCCACTTTCTCTAGAAAATGCTTTCCAGCGGCTTTGAGAAAGATGAAAACGAAGCACATGCCTTGAATCCCAGCACTCGGGAGGCAGAGGCAGGTGGATCTCTGTGAGTTCGAGGCCAGCCTGGTCTACAGAGCGAGTTCCGGGACAGGCTCCAAAGCTACAGAGAAACCCTGTCTTGAAAAACCAAAAAAAAAAAAAAAGACAGAAATGGGAAAAAAAGATTCTGTCTGCATTTCCCAGTTCAGCCCCTGCCACCTGCTGTCATGATTTCAGTGTGTGATGTGTACAGGGCTTTGACCATCTCCTGACCTGCTGTGCCTTCACCAAGGTCAAAGGCAACAACAAAAGACCCTGAGGCAACTAGAGCCTGGCTTGTGCCTGCCCTTGTTATCTGAGCCTTTAGCTTCCAGATAAAACATCTGTGCAATGCTTTATGGAAACATAAAAACTGCAATTAGCATCCCACATAGAGGAAGTAGGGAGTTCTCTGTGTGGCTCATAAACCCGGGGAGTTTTATACCTGAGAACAGAGGCTGAAAGGATGCCATGGCCTGCAGGCTTTACGGGCAGTGCTTGAAGCAGGTCATGGGAGCTTCCCTGGGAACTTTCAGTTTTCACCCTGAATTGTTCACATCTCCATTTATCCGACGTGGGCATTTGAGTAGAAATTGCCTCAGAGGGATGAGTGTTTGGCTTGACCTTGTATGTTTAAGGCAGGCCAGTTACCAGGGTTAACAGCCCAGAGTCATTGGCACCAATCTCTCCTAAGCCGCTTTCCTCCCTGATCTGCTTCTGTGTTGCTGAAGTTTCTCCCACACCCTTGGCTCCTGTGCCTGCTTCCCAGCATTCCAATTTTCTTGGGCTTTAACTCTTTGGATGCTCAACATTTTCTTCCCACCTCCAACTCCAAAGATCAGGCAGCTTCTGGCCCCATGGAAGGATTACTAGGAGAGAAAGAAACAGGGGCACTGTGGCCCTTGTGATCAACTGTGTTGTAGTCCTCTGACTCTGGAAGCCCCCAAGTCATGCCTAAGCCTTTCCCGTGTGCACATGCTCATCAGCTGACCTCACACAAGAGGCTCTGGCCCCAAGCAGTCCCTGTGTTCTTCTGGGCCCCTCTTTTTCAGTGTGACAGGAGAGCTCTCGGGGGTACCTCTGGAGTGTTCACTCTCCAGTGTCACAGGCTTTGCAATTGAATTCCTCGGAGACATTTGTGCTGGACTCCAGCCTCCAGTGGCCTGGAGCCCTCCATGACCAGAACATAAAATATCCCTTCACTTATTGATTTCTGCTTGACCTTCTTGACCCTCTCCAACGGAACCCTTGTTTTATTTCAAAGACTATGTAAAATCATGCAGACATTGGTATCTGGGACCATAGGCTCTTGAAAAGAGAAGATAGTTTGAAAGTTAAGACAAGCATGGATTTCAAGAATTTTAAAATTCGTGAAAAGCCATTGAGTTAATAGGAGGTTTTTAAACCTCCAGGAACAAGAACCATCACATGATAGCCAAACACTGAGGCTGATCTTTCCATCACAGTCAAGTGGTTCAACCTATTTTAAGTTTGTTCTTTGGAGCGAATACAATTCAACTGAAGAAATTTTGCTGTCGTTGTTATCATTGCCGTGGCTGTCTTCCTTTCATAAGAGGATGTCATGAGAAGGAAGGGTTCCTATTAACATTTGTGCTGGGGATAAACCCACTAAACCTCTCAGGGTTCAGAAGGATCACTATAGCAGGCAAAACCTGACTAATAGAGTCTGAGGGTAAAAACGAAATGAATTAACTCATACAAATCTTTTCTATCGTGTCCCGTTTATTCTTCTATGGCCTCTCTAATGCCCACTTGGTGTTTCTCACTATTTTCTCGCCGTTCTTTGCATCCCACATGGTTTCCAGTTGATATACAGACAGTTAACAAGCACACACTTCACAGAATCACAAAAACCTGTTGAACCTAGCAAGGGAGTGCTTTGCGGCTCAGAGTGGGCATGGCTATGAAGCTCCCAGGCAGATACCTGGAGCAAGCCTCTTCCTCTACTCTAGGGGCAAATGCATAAACAGTTAATTTCCTGGGCTATGACCTTATGTTAATTAAAATCAAGATGAAGGGTAAATGCAGAATATTGGTAGCTTGTTGGGTTAGAGCAAAAGGCCAGTAGATTACACCTTCCTGAGTCGGCTGTTAAAGCCGACATACTGTCTCTTTGTTTAATGCCTCCTGCTTGGGGCTTCTTTCCTGTCAATGAATCCTGTCAATAAATTCAGTTGTGGGAGACTAGTTTTATGTAGATGAGAACAAAGGGTTGGCTGAGTGAATGCTTCACACCATGGCTTCACTGTGTGGGAGAAGGTATCTAGTTGCCTGTACAGGAAAAGCCAGGTTTACACTACTGGAATATTATAGAAGGGAGAAATGTCTTGAATCCACAAGATTTCAACAGAATTGACAGCAACTATCCAAAGACAACTGTTCCTGCAGCTGTGCAAAACAGGTCCCCCACAAGTGGTACATTTGTGGGGCTGTCTAGGAATCTGTCAGCTGTGCATTTGTTATAGAATACTTGTGGACTCACCACAGGCTTCCCTGCAACAGACAGTTACGGGTGAGTCAGTCCCCAACCTTGGCTTTAGGTTTTAGGAAGAACACTCAGACACAAAATGCCAAGAGACCCACCCAGATCTAGGATGCAGTGCCTTGTTTGGCATCCAGGGATGAAAACAGGGTCCTGCACACAGGTTCAGAGGAGGCCAGAGACACAAAACATATGCGTTCTGGCCACACTCTCAGATTGTAATGAACAATAACTACAGTTAGCTTGCTGTGTTCACAGAAACCATGTGCCAATGAATGCATATATAAAAATCTGCTAAGCTAGACCAAAGGTACTGAGTTAAGCTACGGCCACCTGTTCAACAGGAGCTGGGGACACAGCTGACTACCCTGGACCTTGAAGGATGGGACTCTATCATTTAGAGCTCTGCCTCTGCCTTCCTGTGTTCCACCCAGACCACAACTGTGCCCGTTTGTCTCCATCAGAGTCCTGGTACCAACCTTCTTCCCTCGGCAGTTTCTCTGGGATATGGTGAGGGAAGGGAAAGGATGGTAGCCTGCTGAGAAGAAGCTGAGTCCAAGGGCGGGGCAGGAAGCAGACTTCAGGACATGTGGGAACACTTAGGACAGGTGACTCATCAATAACAAGTGATTAGCCATGCGGCAGAAGGTCCAAGCCCTCTCTCAGTTAGCTTCCCTCCCTCATGGTGGTCTAGGCCTGCCTTGAGGACCCATGTTCTTAGACAGAAGGTTCGTTAGTCTCCTAGGGCTGCCATAACAACAGACTTAATCAACACAAACCGGATCGTGACTTAAAACAACAGAAATGCACTTCCCTGTACATTGTTAGAAGTTCCTGCTGGTTGCCACCATTCCTTGGCCTGCAGCTGCACCGCTCCGACCTCTGCGCTGTCATCACGCCCCCTCTACACGTGATTCTTTATTAAATCCCATCCCCTTAATCCTACTCAAGATAGCATGCCCACCTTTGGTACTGTCTCTTGGTCTTCCCGTCCCTTCCCTATTTCATCCAGACCCTTGTCTCCAGCTCTGTATACAGTAGGAACTGACCTTCAGCCGCCAACCTGTCCTTCTGCTTCTTGATCTCTGAAGACCCAGATCTGGCCCAGAGACTCACTCAGGCATTGACCATTTGGCAGGTCCATGATACAAGCTCATCTCAGCATCCCAGCCCATAGCTACAGAAATCTGCATGCCAAACGCCGTGGATTAGTTCCTCAAATCCTCAAAACCAACAGGAGAGGTAATAACTCCTGCGGTCCCATTGTACAGATAAAGGTAATGAACCTTAGAGAGTTAAATACCAGGCCTAGGGGCACACATCTACAGAGTACCAGCAATGGACTCCATCCTGAACCTGTGACCATGCAGCCACAGCTCCTGGAGAGTTTCCCAAGAGAGTGGGACTCACACAGTCATGTAGACATTGGAGAGTGAGGTGGCATGATCTCAAAACTAAATCCTAGCGCTCTGGTTTGAATGAATGTGTCCCTCCCAAATTCGCATGTGGGGACATATTCTCTAGGAAAATGGTTCTGAAGTGAGAAGAGATTACTCCCATCATTTTTCCCAAGAATTCATAGACTTCCCTAATCCTCCCACCTCTTCCACCGTGCAAGAACTCGGGCTTGCTATTCCTGCCGCGTGAAGACAGAATAACACCGCCTCATGCTGGAAACACAGATTCTCTCACGAGACCCCGAACCTGATGGCTGTGTCATCTTGGGCTTCCTGTCCTTCGGAGCGGTGGGGAACAAGTGCCTATCACTTACAAATTACTCCAACTTGGGTGTTTGCTATAGCAGCACAAATGGAGTAAGATACCTGGTAACAAACCACCTTCCTGCCCTCTCTCATCTTTCTTAATACATAATGGCAAAGGTATGTGTTTGGTATGGTTGGGAAGCAATTTAATACCTTCCTGGCTTTTGTTAGACTCTTCTGTCCCCTATCATTTTTTTAGGCAAGGTAAGTCTCAAGCTGATGAAATTTAACAGGTGATCGCCTAGAACAGAAAGATGAAACTGGTCATCTCTTTTTGATACTTTGAATTTATAGAAGTCATATTATTTTGCTTTTGTGGCACTAATTATAGGTTAGAGAGCTTGTTTTGTAATACCTTTATATGTGTAAGATGTGAATTCACTTCTTAATGATTAAGTAAATAATAGTTTTCTCTTATTTAAATAGAAATATTTAATATTTAAATACTTCTAATACTCAAATAATAATATATCTCCGTATGGAAGAATCAAGAAAGGAGCACACATAAGACTCAGAAGTGGGAACTGTGTCCTGAACTGTGCCACCTCTTAAGATTGGGACACTCCAACAGAAACAGCAGCAAAGCCGGTGGCCCCTACCCAATCCGGCTCCAAACGCTAACCACTTAGAACAACTACATGGTTTTACTCCTTGCAAAGGGAAGAAATCCACCACAAGTTTTAGAAAACATCAACCATCACATTCCCCACCAAAGACCCCCATAAAGTTTACAAATTTATTCTCACAAATGAATCTACCCCGCCAATCATCAGGTTGGGAAGCAGAGAGAGAGAGAAGACCAGTAGCAGAGCAAGAAGAGACATCCTTTCTCCCTGGGGCATGCAGCACTTTCAGATCTTCTTTTCATAAGGACTGCTTCCCTGCTTCCAGGCTATAAGAAGTCTCCCTGTTGGAAACTGCATCTGTGAGAACGAAGCATCTCACTCTTGCCTGACATCTCATTGACACATAAACACAGCTAGGTTTCCAGCTCCAGACGCTGGAGTTTGTGATGCTGACAGCAGTGCTCACAAACACCTTAACTTGGTTGTTTCCAAGGAAACAAGAGATTTGATTCAATTCACTCTGCACTGTTTTGCTTTCAAGCCTTACTCTCTTTTCACCAAAGTTTTGCCCTTCCCCAAAATCCTACCCTACTCCTGTCTTTCCTGTATTTGTATTTGGTGGAATGCCCCCCCCCCCGGTTCCAGCACGCAGTCTCTACCACGGAAATGAGCCAATAAATCTGACCATTTTGGGACATAGATCTGTCCCTGGTGATTTTACAATGACTGAACCAAAGCTGTTTACATTAATGACTGAACCAAGGCTGTTTATACTTAACGTTCATTAATCTGAGTGTGATTTTTTAATGATTGTTTATCCCTTGAAATAAACAAGCAAATAAATTGCAATTCTCAGGCTACATTAGAGAGACATCGTCAAGCTGAGACTTAACTCTTTTTCAGAAACCACTAGGTAATTGGAATTCACTTTCCTGCACCACCATTAATGCTGCAGTTCATCTGTTTGGATATTTGTGGCTCGGTTTAGTTCCACCAAGGTCCTGATCAGTGTTTCAAGGAATCATACAGGCTCTAATTACCCCAGGCGTACTTCACTGCTTAGTGTTAGCTCGGGGCTGCACGTCTCTGACAAGGCAGCCTCTGTGGCCAAGGCCACAGCTCTAGTTGAGTCAACTTGATAAGAATCCTGTGGATGAAAAGGACCACAGCCTCTCTATAGCCTCACGGAGGAGGATCATTCAGTTTAATCACAGGACTCTCTGAAAAGTGGAAGGAAGGCAAGGCAGGACTCCAGCTCACTTCCCCAGGAACCATCTGTTCTTTTGTTCCTGCTTCCCTGCAAGCATCTGCTCTCTGCTGGCTCTGGGCTCTGTTGCTAGGCTAACCTAAGGCTCACACATGACTATGCAATGAGCTTTGCTACAGCCTCTGTGAGCCTCAGAACTCAGTGTCCAAGACCAAAGCTAGAGTCAGATTGGTGCCTTCTTCCTTGGTCAAGTGTCCGTGAAATACAAACCCAGACAGCTGTGGCTCCCTTAGGCAGGGCTGTGGATTGGGAACAGATCGAAGCAAGAAGAGGCACATTTTGGATCCATTTCTATGTCAACCTTAATAACAGAGAATAAAAGAGATCTAAGTTTTATTCACATCTTGTTTCCCTGCTGAAGATCTTAACAGTTGTTTGACATTTTCAACCTTCAGGAGAAACTATCGCTAGATCACGGATATGGTCCAACCCACCATGAACTTGGGACTGAATCAGGGACATGACTGTCAGACCATACCAACAGGAGAGAGAGAGAGAGAGAGAGAGAGAGAGAGAGAGAGAGAGAGAGAGAGAGAGAGAGAGAATCAGTACAAGACATTCCCCACCAGAAAAATAACTTTCAGCCACTGGCCTACTTTGAATTGGTTCAGGCAGTATATAATTATACCACTATTAAGTCATATAATTATTATACCATTATTAAGTCATATTGTGTATTTGCAAGGTCATATTCCAAGGAAGAACCAGCAGGTGTTGGGAAGGCTTCATCTTCAGGTAGGCCTGCATCCGCTTGGGAAGGCTTTATTTTCAGGAGCCCTGCATCCATTCACGTGAACCTTCCAGCTCTCTGACTGAAGCAAATCCCTCTCTACAACTCAGTTTCTCATCTGAAATCAGTAGGTAGCGCTACCTTGCCCAACATTGAACTTGAATATGATAGTGTCATTTGTTCTCTCTTAGAGCTCCAAACATATCAAAAATGGAGAAATCCTGGGGAGCCTCGGTTGAAAAGTCAGCAGTTCAATCAGGACTACCCTCATGGATCTTTATTCCAACCTTAGTAAGTTGTCCCCAGAGAAAATCCCATAAGAGCACAGATCCCCCCTGAATAAAGTCTTTCATGTCAACGTATCACATCTGAGGGTTGTAATTTATAATTTTAATTTTTTAAGATAAGGAAAGTGGGAGTCTTGGGCTGGAAAGATTTCTCAGGGGTTAAGATATTTGCTTCCCTTTCAGAGGACCAGGTTCGGTTCCCAGCAATCACAAGGTGGCTCACAACCATCTGTAACTCCAGTTCCAGGAGACCCATGCTCTCTTCTGAACTTTGTGGGCACTGCACACACATGGTGCACATACATGCATAAAAGCAAAACACTCATAACACATAAAATAATTAAATATAAAAAACAAATTTAAATGGGGCTGGAGAGATGGTTCATCAGATGAGAGGGCTTGTTACTCTCGCAGAGGATCAAAGTTCAGTTCCCAGCACCCATATCAGGCAGTTCACAGCACCTGTAACACCAGCTCCAGGGGCTCCTATGCCCTCTTGTGGCCTCTGCAGGCATCAGCACACAGGTGCATACACATACACACAGACAGAGAGAGAGAGAGAAAGAGAGGGGGGCTTTTAAAAGCAGTGATTGAAGATTTAACAAGCAAGTTCGTGTCTTAACCCACTCTGTGTGGAGGACTTTGATGATGTCACTGCATCTGCTGCATCTTCACCTGCTTCACAGCATCCACTGGTCCTCCAGTACCTGCATTGCTTTGCTTGAAAGAATTCTCTGCCAACCCTGCTTGCTGAGTCATTGGCCAGACAGGGATACCAGGGACTGAATCTGCCAGGAGCCCTCAAATCAGGGATGGGTGGAAGGGAAACAGCGCCACCGTGTTTTCGGCAGGTTCCCAGCATCGTTTCAACATAACTGGGTTCAGCTGCTCACAGTGGCAACCAGCTTGACAATCCCTCTTTCCTAGTTAACGGGCCATAGGGTGTCCATACATTTCACCATACGTTCTGGGTATGTCTTGGGGAAGAAGGTCTGAGTGTGATTAACCCTGGGGTCAAAGGAGAGGTCAGAATAGATGGCCTCATCCAATCCAATGCATGCTCTAGTAGAATGAAAGAATAAGAGGCTCCTCAAAGCTCCCACACACAGACCCCCAACAACTCCCCACAAGGCCCCTACACACATCCCACACACACAGTTTCCCACACAGCCCCCCATACAACCCCACATACATATCCCCCTTACAGTCATGCCACAGCCCCCCACACAGTTCACTCACACACTCACACACACACACTTTCTCATAGGTAATCAGTCTTCTCCTGGTCTAGGCTTGAACTCAGAGTTGGACATCAGCTCTCCTGGGTCTACAGGCTATTGCACACAATGCTCAACCTTCAAAATCATGCAAACAAACTCCTCCTAATGAATAGATATATGTGTGCATACACTATAACATAGGTGCGCACACACATACATAAAGAATATATTTATATATACAGAGAACAACGTCATGTGTAGACATATTTCCCAGTGGTCCTATCACTCCAGAGAACCCTGACTAACACCTACAGCTTCTTCCTTTGTTTCACTTTCCCACTCTCCCAGGGTCTCCTCACCACCCAGACAAACTACTTACATTTGAACCTTTGTCTCAAGATCTGTCTCTGAGGACCCCAGACTCAGCAGCTTGACCACCTATGTTCCCATCCGCTTCTCCCTGGATGTCTTTTCATACCAGCTTCCTATAGAGTACAGTGTGGCTATAGACATTTAGACAACGATACATAGAAATAAACACATTGGATGGAAGGCACCTGAAAAAGCTTTTTAAATCCCTGTTAATAGGGAAAAGAAAAGAAAAGAAAGAAAGAATAACAACTGTTTTTCTGCCCTTCTCCCCATCTTAACCAAAGTAACAATACCTGCTCGCTGTCTTACAATCATAGGGAATCAATAGCTCCTCAAACCCTGAAGCACTAGTCATTCCTGCTCAATCCACTCTAATTGTTCCCTCTAAAGCACCGCATGCATCTGCAATATTTTAACTCTCCTTTCCCCATTCAAACAAGTTTGAAATTCTGCCCTATGATATCCAGAGGGGTTTCTGTCCAAGGACAGAGAACAGTGTTTTTCACTTGTATGTTCCAGAAGCCCAAGGCCTGCTAGAAAGAGATTCTGAGTGTGCGTGAGTTGTCTTAAAAGATGGAAGGAAAGAGGTGACCTCATTCAGAATACATAGAGATTCCCTTGTGCTAGGGAAGAAGAGCAGAAGCAAGGTTTGGAACCAGCACATCTCTTAGGTGATTCACTTCTACCTCACATCTCAAGGAGCTGCGGGGGATGCCAAGACCAGAAGGACCACACAGGAAGCGACAGCTTGGTTCTCAGTGGTAACCTCCAAGGACTGCCAAGCCCAACTCTGTTAAGATGTTCAGGAAATCTAGGTAGTAGGCCTAAGCTCCTTTAAAAGCATAAGACTAGAAACTTGTCAACTTCTTCACTACTATGGCACTTGCTGATGAACTAAGACCATTTGCTTTTCATTCTTTCAATAAATACAAATCCTTAGGCATTGGCAATCTGGATAGAAGAGAGCTCAGCATCTAACCGGGACCATGGCTGATAGCCAACCTGTAGGCTCGTGTATTGAGTTATGAATCTCAGAAGCTTCCCAAATGAGATGATTCAGACCAAAGAAGTAGCTCTATGACACATTTTATGGATGAGTAAAGAAGACTCAGAGGTCGAGTGGCTTACCAATAGTCCCCCAGTCACGACAGATTGACATTCAGCCCCACATCTGACTGGCTTGTGCAAGGGTGGCTTCCCGCTTGCTCACCACCCTGAGCCCACAAAGAGCAAGCCCAGCATGAATCTAGGGAGGACTGTACTTTAAGCCCTGCTGAAGCTTGCCAAGAAGAATGAGTTATGTCTTGCCATTCAGTGTGAGTGTTCTCCAGAACCAAATGCTGCATCTGCTAGAGTTCCCAGTGGCTTCCACGAAAACCAATCCTATTCATCATACCTTAAGGAGACACAATAATCTCCTATAGGCACACATTAATTATCCCATTAGAAACAAGCTAGAGTTAATTATAGTGCCTTTCTAGTTTAAAGGAGAAAAAAGAAAAAGAGAAACAGGCCTGCAGCCAAAGAAGGCTCAATTCTATATTCTGAGATGAGAAAAGTGTGCCCTTGTCTACGAGCTGCCTCTTCACTGGGAAGTAGGAAGTTTGAGAGGTCAACCCCTCAGACTTGGCCACCAACACAGAAAGGCTCTCTAAGCATTGCCTGTAGCGTATCTCTCTTTAAGGAAAGGCCCTGGGCCACTGGAAATATGTGTCCATCAATTATTAAGAAAGCTTAATAAATCAAGGAGGAAGGAAAATTGCATGTCATTTTCCTTGCATTCAAATGTATTCATTATTTATTGCTAACATCCATCTATTTAGAGGAGACTAATCTAAGCCAATGCTTTACAAAAACAAAACAAACAAAACACAAACAGGCAGGTCACAGTAGCCCATGCCCAGAATCCCAGCACTTGGGAGACAGAGACAGGAGGATCAAGGGCTTAGGATCATCCTCAGCTACATAGCCAGTCCAAAGACCAGCATGGGATACATGGGATCTTTCTCAAGAAAAGTCAGTGAACAGATCAACTGCAGAGTCAAAGAGATAAGAAAGTGAGTCTTCTACAAAACCAGGCAGTGTGTGGTACTCACCACTGACATTTCTGTGAAGATTTTTTTTCTGCTTTAAGTATACAAAGAAAAAGCATATTGAAGCATGCCGCAGTCCTGAAACACAGCAGCCCTGAGGCTTACCTTTTGGTTTCTTAAAATAACTACATCAGCTAAATCTCATCCTTGGTTTTTATTGGTAAGTTCTGCCGACGTATGAGCATTAGCCAACGCCTTCAAAGTAAAGTGTGTTTGGTCTCCTGCAGTCGCTCAGAAGCACTGTTGGAGTAAACGACATTTTCCCCATCGCAAAAAAGATACGTAGCTCTGACAACTCTAAAGAGAGTACTTGAGAATTATCCTTTCTCACACGACTAGAACATTGTGCTCTACAGGATAAAAGACTCTCTTTCTGATAACAGAAGATGAAAAGCCACAAACTTTCACCAATTTCACTTGTTCCAGTTGTCCCCAAACATTGGTATTGTTACAGTTTGTTGGAGAGCTCCCTGGAGTTTTCTCTAGCTAAATCCAGGTTATCTGATTTTGAATACACCTTCGCTAGGTGATTCTGATGGACAGCCCCTTTTAAAACTCTCATCTGATTCTATAAATAGATACAAACAAGAACGGAACTAAACCCTCATTTTTAAAAGGGCTTTACAGGTGGCTGGAGAGTTGGCAAGCAGTTGAAAGCACTTGTTCCTGCCAAAGACCTGGGTTTGATTCCCAGCACCCACATGGCAGCTCACAACCATCTGTAACTCTAGTCCCAGGAGATCTGATGCCCTCTTTTGACCTCTGCAGGTACCAGGCACAAATGTGGCACACATACATACATGTATATAAAATAATAACATCAGTTAATCTAAAATAAATGGACATTACTGTCTTCTATAGTATTAAGTGACTAAACATAACAAAGAACTTGGATTTTTAATTCACTTTGGGCTGGGTCCCAGATCATTCATTCCTTGATTAGATAAATTTCTACCCCTGGACTTTAGTTTAATGGAAATTTGGGGTTAAAATCAACCTAGAGGTCAATGAGATGGCTCAGCAGGAAGTAAGAAGGTTTATTACAAGCTTGACTCTCACAAGCTGTCCTCCGACATCCACATATACCATGGCATGTTGTGCACACATGCGTGCACACACACACATACACACACACACACACACACACACACACACACACACACACACACACACATTGGGAAAATATGAGACACTATCATTCAATAAAAGTTGGGCTCTCCTCCTTTCCCTCCCTTTCACTTCTCCTCTATGATAAATTTGTCATGAGATTTTATCAAATCTCAGAAAGTTGGACCCGGTTTGTTTCCCTGATGCTAACACCACCACCCACATTGTCATCCCTATATTTGTTCAGCATCTCATTACTTAAATATTAAGCTTGGAGGGAGATGAGGAAAAAATAGCATTGTAAGAGCAAGCAACATAATCTCTACAAAAAAGTTATTCTGTTTTCCCTGGACAAGATCTCAGAATGTCACGTGGAGCAGCAGATACCTGAGAACAAGAGTTAGCTAAAACAGTAAGAAAAATTAAAAGCTGAAGAAACTGTTCCACATTTAAGTGGACTGGCCACACTAAGCACAACAGAGAAGGAAGTGGGGTACCAGGACAGCCATACTGTGGGCAAGCAACAGCAAGAAGATTCTTACAGCAGAGGTCGTAGCGGTGGAGAATCGGCAGGAGGGGTCAAGTCAGAAGGGGACCTTTGAAAGCACCCGTGAAGTAGGAAAACTCTCCAGTCCTCCCTGTTGTGTCAATGACCTGATGCAGACATACCCATAGAGCTCCATGGTCCCACAAACACCCAGCTTGTACTGTATTCCTGCAAAAGCCGTCTGACATTTCTCCGCTGCTCTGTATGATATGCCTCTTTTCGTGAATGCAGAAGGACCCTTGCACGGGCATTGTGAGACCTAGGTGCTTCATTAGAGTGTATCATTCTTCCACACATAAACATTTGAGGATAACACTTTCATCTACCAAATGTAATGTGCTACAAATCCCTTTCTTAGCTACTTCTCTCATTGCTGTGACAAAAAAAAAATGCCTGCCAAAAGTAGTTTAAGGAGCAAAAGATTCCTTTGGGCTCTTGGGTTTGAAGGTACAGTCCATCAGGACAGGTAAGACATGGTAGCAGAAGCAAAAGGCAGCTGGTCACTCTGGGTCCACCCTCAGGAAGCAGAGATCAATGCTGTTGCTCAGCTTCCTCATTCAGTCTGGACCCCAGACCATGACACGGTGCTACCCACATTTAAGGTATTTCAGTGAACTCAGTCTAGAAAGAAACTCCCTCACAGATATGTTCAGAGGTTTGTCTCCTGGGCAACTTTTGGTCCTGTCAAGCTGTCAGTATTAACCATCACATTCTCTTAGCAGAAAAATAAAATGTCAAAATGTGACCCAAGTCTGGAAAACCCTTTCTCAACAATGCAACCCTTTGGAAGAGAAATAATGCTGTCGTGTGCACTAGGTAGTGAGCGCACACTCTGCAGGGCAGTAAGTGAAGTGGGGTTTTTTTGTTTGTTTGTTTTCTTAAGATTTACTTATTATGTATACATTGTTCTGCCTACATGTATACCTGCAGACCAGAAGAGGGCACCAGATCCCACTATAGTTGGTTGTGAGCCACCATGTGGTGGGAACTGAACTCAGGTCCCCTGGAAGAGCAACCAACGCTCCCAACCTCCCTCTGAGCCATCATCTCCCCAGCTCCCTAAGTGTTTTGTTTTTGTTCTCTCATTCCCTTATCACCAAAGGCCCCAGAGGTAGCTGATATTCTTGCTGTTGTTCTGATAAGGCATATGAGGCTCCCAGGATTTGGTCACTCTGTCATTGCCTCTACAATGGTTAAGTGGCAAAGGCAACCTTTTGAGGAGGAACTGTCTGTTCTCTTGATCAGACCACCTCGACAGACTTTCCTGCCACGTGGATTGGGGCTGGGTTGAAACAGCACGCTATGACATTGCCATAAACTCTAGAAAACTCCAGGTCTTTCTGAAGAAAAGCACACAATAGACTTTGGGTGACATCAGCCAAAGATCAGAAGCATCAAGCCCTGGCTGCAGCAGCTCAAATTTGGCAACAGCAGCCCCATTGGGGCTACACCCCAGAATCCTCCCAAAACTGGAGTTTCTTGTGCCTCAGCGCAGGCCTACGGAAGGGAACTCTTTGGAAACAGGGTGTAGATAATCTGCAGGAGTGTCACTGTGTACGTACTTGTTAATGTAAGTATGTACATATGTGTAGAGCTGCATTTGCATGTTTACACACATGTACGTGGAGAGCAGAGGTAGACGTTGGGTGCTTTTCCTTGAATGCTCTCTACCCTTAGCTCTTGAGACAGACTCTCTCCCTGAACCTCAAGCTCATCTATTTAACTAGACTGGTTGGTCAGTGAGCTTCAGCGTTCCACCTGCCTCCAGCCCTCCCCTAATGCTGCGGTTAGGAGCACAGGGTCACCCTGCTGATTTTTGGTTTGGTTTGGTTTGGTGTGGGAACTGGGATCCCAACTCAAGTCCTCATGCTTAAACAGCAAGCACTTTCTCAGCTGAGTCGCGTCCCCCGTGTCCCCCATCCCCAAAGCCTACAAATAATGCAGCCAGTTCCAGATAAGGGCATTAAGACAGTGTGATTCTCTGCCATTCCACAGTGCAAACTCTGCCACCTCAGAACTTGTAGCACTTCCAGCTCCCATCCCAGTAATAGGTCTATTTTAGGAGGACTTGGGGGAAGTGTGGCAAATCTCGGAGCTAGCATATGTTCAACTGAGACGGTAGGGAATTCTGCGCAGTGCCTGTGGCCATAAGAAAGCAGAGTTCTGTCACTCCAGATGTCAACTCTCAGCAAGGCTACAATTAATGAGGGACCCGGCCTATTATGCTTAATACAAAGTGACAAGCAGCCACGGAATCATGGCAAAATAAAAAAATACTCGCTAGGGCGAGTACAAGCACACCTTTGGCAGAAGGAGATGTTTTTGTGGCACAGACATATCAGGTCCAAGCCCCCAAAGTCAACTCTGATTGGTCCATGAGGTCCAGAGTAGAAAGAGATGGATAGCGGTGCTCTTCTCCATATTGTTGTAGACGGATAGCAATGAGCTGTCCCTCAGATTACAAGCAGGTGACAGACACCCAGGGCATGAGCCAGTACCTGAGAAGAACTAGTTCCATCCAGAAATGGGTGAGAACTTGACCACAGGACCCCCACAAACCAATCACAGGAGAGACATGTGCCCAGTTAAAGCCTCCTTTGAGGAGAAATCCCTGTCCTATGTATTAAGTATTCCAGACCTTTGGACTGAGACAGGGCCTCACTGTGTAGCTTTGGCTGGCCTGGAGCTACTATGTAGACCAAGCTAGCTAGCTTCAAACTCACTGCAGAGATCTGCTTGCCTCTGCCTCTGGGATTAACAGCATGAACCACCATATCCTGTGTCTGTTACTGCTCTTAAGAAAACTTCATGAGCATGTCAATGGTCAGGAAACGTTTATTAAAAGCTTGAGAATACCAGCTCGGAAATGCTTGCTGCCTGGATAGCTACAGTTCAGCCCCTAAAATGATCCCTACACCTGTGGTTCTCACACTTGGTGCCTGATGAGTCACCAGATCATCTGTTCCAAAACAATTTCTTATTTGTTGTGTTTGGGGTAGTACCTAGAATTTTGAATTTCTAACAAATTCCATACCAGATGGTTCTAAGCTATTATTCTTGAGACACTGTAGAACAACTGGCCCAGATCACTGAGAACAAGCTCTGGGTGGAACACGGGCTCTCATACCCACCAAACTACAGAAATAGGAGGAGAAGACAGGATCTGGCAGCCAAATATGCCTACCTCCCCTTTGGCAGGGAGTTTATGGGATTTATTTCCCTAACCCACTCTTGGTGGGTGTCTTCTGCCATCAGTTTACAGTTGTGAATTACCTTAGCATCACCTTCATCTTAAAAGGCCTGATTTCCATGCCTCTTCTAGTCTTCTTCATACACTCAAATATCTGTGGAAACTGGAAACCCTTCGTCCATAAATGGAAGGTGCTTTTGCTTTCCTTGAGGGCCAGAGACGTGGGGACTCTGGGACCACTTCAGCTGGCACAGAATGGGAAAGTCCTACTTCCTGTTCCCCAGCTATGACCCTGAGCACAGTTTTCCAGCGTTTGCCTTTGGAGGCCCTGCGCATCTTCTCCGGATGCTACTGCACACCCTTCGCTGCCACTGCTCAGCTCCCATCTTAGCTCCAGGTAGTGATTTCTGTTGCAGTTGCTATGGTGTCTGTCGTCATCTGAGATCGGAAAGAAATTCCTTGGAAGTCCCTTACTTCTTTTTCTCTTCACATTTTATTACAAAAACTACCAGACACATTCAGAATAATATAATAGGCCTCTATGTATTCTCCAAACAGTCCCACAATTATTAACCCATTCCAATCTTGCTTCATTTGTACCCTGACCAAATTCTTCAAACTCACACGGCCACTAAGAGATTTTGAAGCATTTCTCAATATCCTGTGATTTTTATCTATAAATATCAGTGGTATCTATTTTTTAAAAACAGACTCTGGAACTGAGGACAATTTGGGTACAACTGTCACCCCATCAACCCCCAGAGCTGGTGCTGTTTATTTATCTGGCTAGGCCAGTGTGTCCCTCTTCTCTCACCGCTCAGTGTAGAGATTGGTGTTCTCTGGACTATTTTTTAGTCAAAGATACAAGAGTAGCTATTCTCCCACTCTAGAAACTCCAAACAAACTCTCAGGAATAAGACTCAGGCCCAGCATGGTGGCACGGGGCTCGTATCCCCACACTCAGGAGGAAGAGGCAGAAGGATCTCTGAGAATTAGGCCAGCCTGTTCTACATAGAGAGTTTCAGGCCAGTAAGGGCTACACAGTGAAACCCTAGCTCAATAACAACAAAAATAGGACTCTTTTTAAAAATAATCCACTGGCCCATTATCACACCTAAGAAATTCACAATTGTTTTGTAACATTGAATATACAAAGTTCAAGTTTTCTCAGTTGTTCAGAGTCGGTTCCAGATAAGTTCTAGACTTTGTCACTGGTGGCTACATCTCATCTTTAGTGACTGAGATGCTCCCTCAGGCAACCTCCTGCTGTTCACTGTGGCCTTCTTATAATGAAACCAGATGATTTGTTCCAGTTTCCTTGGAATATGTTTTGCTATTTTTTTATGACTTCCTTCGATATGTTTTCTGTCCCCTGTGTCTCCTGTGAGCTGGCGAGGTTGATCTAGAGCTGTGTTACCCAGTGCAATAGCTCAGCTACTGGAGTTCGAATTACTGAAGAACAATACATTTTAATGCCTGGTTCTCGGCAACACAAATCTTATTTCACATGCTCAGTACTCACAACGCTCGTGATTCCTGTTGGACTGCCCATGTATTCTGTGCACACACACACACACACACACACACACACACACACACACACACAATGTTTCTGTCACCACTAGGAGTCCTATTAGAAACGTGTTCTTACTGAGATTCACTGGTTTAGGATTAGGGTTGGGATTAGTGCTAGGGTTGGGTTAGGGTTAGGATTAGTCTTAGGGATTAGACATTTGGTTTAGGTTTAGGGTACACGTGGGTTGCAGTTATGGTTAAGGTTATGGTTAAGTTAGCATTAGGGGTCATGTTAGAGTTAGTGTTAACATTAATATGGGTGGCGGGTAATGTTACTGTCATTGTTTTGGCTTTAGGCAAGACTACTTCATAGTTATCCTTGTTCTCCTTTTCTCAAGAGATCAAATGGCTCTGTTGGCAAAGTGATTGCTACACAAGCCCAAGGGCCTGAGTCTGAATCACAGCACCTACCAAAGCCAGCTATAGTGATACAGTTCTACAAGCCCAGCACCGAGGGCTTTGGGGAGGAGTGGATCCTGGAGCTTGCTGGCCGGACCGTCTAGTCAATCAGTTAGGTCCAGGTTCAGTGAGCGTCTCTGTCTCAAAACCTAAGGCAGAAAGTGACTTAGGAAGACATTTAATGTTAATCTCTGCGTACCATATTTATGCACACGAATGAACACACACACACACTATGCACGACGCACACATGTGCTCACACAAATGATGATGATGACAAGAAGAAGAAGAAGAAGAAGAAGAAGAAGAAGAAGAAGAAGAAGAAGAAGAAGAAGAAGAAGAAGAAGAAGAAGAAATGTAATGAAACTTTAAAAACCAATAACAAAGGCAAACTAACTTAAAGAGCCCACAGAACTAGGAAGCAAATCAATGTGGTTTGGGATTTGTAAAGTACAACCCTCTGAGGTTGTTTCCTAGCTGAGGGACCTGAGACTCAGCAAATGATTTTCCCGAGCCACTCTAACTATTAGCTTACAGCGAAGCACCCATATTCCTCCCTGCAAGGTCGCTGTAGTGGTTGCTGTTAGCTGTTGGCTTGAGGGAATCCAGAATCACCTGGGAAATGGGCCCCTGAGCAGTTATCTTGAGTACATTAATTGAGCAGGGAAGATCTGCCCACCACGGAGAGTGCCATCCCCTGACTGGGATCTTAGATTATATGTGAGAATAAAGGGAGCTGGACAGCATGCATGCATTCTCTCTGTTCCCGATTGTGAGTGCAGTGTGGTCAGCTGTTTGCACGCTCACATGTTCGCGGCATGTACACAACCATGCTGTCACCCCATCATGCTGCACTACACGCTCGATCCACGAGACAGAATCAACCCTCTCTCCCCTATGTTGCTTTTCTCGGAGCTTTTCCCAAGCAACAGGAGAAGGAACGAAGACGGTCATACGCAGACACTTCTATGTTGCCGGCTTACGGACTTCAGAGGCTGGAACTTCTATCCAGGAGCAAACAGTGCTTCCTTAAGCTGTCAGACTCCTAATCATGGTCAGCATCCTGTAAGCATAGAACAGAGGGCAGCCCACTCGAACCCTCATGACTCCAGCCATTTCCCTCTCTGGATCCCATATAAGAGTATTCAATGTGCCCAAAGCTTGGCAGGAAAGCCAACTTCACCATCCCTGTCTCTCCCAGAGAAGGAAGCCGCCATTCGTGATCCTAGGAGACAGACATGCTAAAATAGAAACCAGTTTGCCTACCTCTGGGGAAGGCATGCCTGGTCCTACAGTGCTGTCATGTCAAGGCTCAGCAAATTAAGTCAATGAAAGATGGGAGGTCTCACTGACAACCGTTCCCAAGATCCTTGTTGCACTGCAGGTCCTCTGCCAGTGCCAGAGCATCCCAGAGGGCTGTGCCCTCCCCAGTGTTGCTCAGCCAGCTGAGATCAGTACATACGGATGAAGGTTCTTTCCCCAAGAATATACCAAAGGCCCCTGGAGAGTGAGCCACCCACAGACTGACTTCTTTGGTTCTGCTGTCAGGCACACTAACCCTGCATCAAACCACCAAGCAGCCTGCTGGGCCAGGCCTGTCTGTTCCTACTTATCTCTAAGGTTTATACTCCAAAGCCATGTGTGATTTCCAGAAAGACAGTCTGCGAGGCTATCTCCAAGAAACAAAAATCATTCTTTGGCATTTTAGAGATCGGAGGCTTCTAACCTGGCATTCCCAGAAACCCAGGAGTCTCTGAAGAGAGGTAATTTGCAAAGGTGGAAACAGGCGTGGTTTGCAGAACCTTGTGATTTATGCTTCTCTTCATATATAACCGTAGAGAAACAATGAACATGGAGGGATGGAGAAGGCAGCAATTGATCCATGAATGCTGTGTGCATGCACAGAAATGCCACAGTATATCCTATTAATATGCACAATTAGTAAGCACTAATAAAAATGCAGGGTATAGGAAGGGATGCTTGCACACATGATAAATAAAATGGCAGTAGAAAAAAATCTAGGGGTGTGGTGGTTCCCATCCTCCTATATGGGGAGGCTGGGGTGTTCATCTCCTGGGAGTCTTGCTTAAATGGGAAACAGAAAGGATTTGGGGAGAGGGAGACCCAGGTTAAGACCTAGCCCTCATGAGCTGCTGGCTTTATAGACTTTAGCAAAGCAGTCATTGCAAACTCATCTTTAGTTTCTGGAACTATCACATCTCTTCTCTTCAAAGAGCAAGGGCACGACTTTAGAGTTAAGGACACAGGCGCACCTAAGCAAACAGGCCGCCATTGCCCCTGTCTAGCCTCATGGATGGAGAGGAGTCAGGGTGTTGTTTCCATGGCGCGGATGTGGTCTTCAGTTCAACAGCATGATCATGGTGACTCACCCTCGCTGAGCCTAGACTTTCTCCTCAGGGAAGGATTGCTTCGCAAGGACGCTGCAGGGGTTAGAGCAAGGGCACTTGATCATGTGCAGTCTCCCGCAGCTTGCCCTCATCCCACCACATAGATAAGCCTCTATGGAGAAGTGTGGCATCCCCTCTGTGGAAGCATCGGAGACTGAGTGGGAAGAGTGAAAAATGGTGGCACTAAACACTATACAGTGTCACAGCAGGATGCTCCCTGGTGGGGGGGGGGTGAGCCAGTTCTCAGGAGGACAATTGCTTCCTCAGGGCGTGGCTGGCAGAAAGTTCAAATAAATACTCTAGCTATCACAGTGATATGTAGTTCCTCAAAAGTACACAACACATGAACATACATGCACCATATCCGTGGTAGTAATTTTTTTTGTTGTTTTGATGCATGGTTTTATTACATTGCCCAGGCTGGCCCTGAGCCTTAAGTGATCTTTCCACCTTGGCTTTAATACCAGCCCTGAATCATGTGCACATGACCGTACCCAACCTGCCACTAAAATCTAGTGATAACCATGGCAATTAGTCTGGGGTCTAAAAAGATCACTTGAGAGGTAATGAAAAAATTAAAATCAATTGAGAAACTGTTATATGGAACCTAGAAGGATCTGGCCAAAAGTTAATTCCCTACCTCTGGGATAGAAGAAATTTTAGGAGAGAGGACAGGCAACAAGAATGGGGCGGGAGGTGCAATCTTATGGACCTAATGGACACTGAGGAACGGGTTTTGTTGCAGAGAAAAACTTTTGTTATTGCTGTTGGGTTTATTTTGTTTTTAAAGGAGAAGGGGGAATATATATATATATATTTCCTTGCTGCTAACAAAAGCAACTAAAGGAGAGGAAGGCTTCTTTCGGCACAGTCCAGCCCAGCAGGAAGTCACAGCGAGCGGCAGGAGCAGAGGGCAGCTAACCACATTGCACCCCTAGTCAAATGCAGAGAAAGATGACTCTGGTAGTCAGTGGACTTTACATTTGGAGCAGATTGTCCTATTTCAACTAACCCAGTCTAGAGGCTCCCTCCGACCTTCCCAGGGGCTTGTCTCCAAGTTCATTCTACAGCCAGGCAAGTTGAGGATCACAATGTATGCCCTAGGACTTGAACCTGGCAGACTATGGACACTGAGCCCATCTGCCTATTAGAAGCAGATTTCAGCTTTGCAGTGAGAAAACTGTGCCTTTGTATCAACCATCAAAACAGTCTGTTCCAAAGCCCTGTTCTTTATAATGTGGTTGTCCGCCCGAGTTACTCCAGACAGTGCTTCATGTCGTGAAACCATGATTAAAGAACACCCCCTTTTACTCTCTCGGGTATCCTGGTTTGGTTCATAAATTAAATAGCCATCCTACATTGCAGCTATCCTATTGTTCTGTCTCTTTTTCAAGCCATTTCTATTAAAAGGGCCAAAAGTCAGAACAATGTCGAAGACACCCAGAGCCTTTGCCATGCCCTCTCAAGAACAAAGGTTTCCGGAAAAGCAGCGGCTGTGCAATAGATAGAAAGAGGCAGTTACAGAAGGTGTGCATTTTACCGCTCCCCAGCAAGCCGCACTTTTTTATCTATGCTACAGATAGCATCCTGCACACTTGGGCCTTGCAGAGCCCAGAGCACGCAGAACCATATGTGCTGGACACCACCCTAGGTCCAGCTTTCTGTGGTCTAGACACCTAGGAGATTCCCTGACACCCATGCAGAGATGATAAAAGCAACCAGAAGCCCCAAATTAGGAGTTTTGTTGCCATGACATCAAATGACGTTAGGTGACCCAGCAGCTTAGAGACTAGAAATGGGGCGGGGTGGGGCTGGTGGCTCAGAGCTGAAGCCTGCATTCAGCACCCTCCAGCACTCACTTCCGGGTCTCTGGATGGAAGCCCTGCCGCCTCCCTCCTCCCTAGTCAGAGCCTCGTCTGCAGACCCTCAGAAAATTCAACAAATTGACATCTGCAAGTTCAAGCAGGAAGTCAAGGCTGCTGGAGACAGTCTATTTGTGCCTGCCTCTGAATAATTTAACACTCCCTCCAAAATAGACTATCATTAGAATTTGTCAATTCCTGTGCATTTAAGCAGACAGCTCAAAAAAGGAAAAAGGTCCCACATGTATTACCTCCAAGTAGTGGAACAGACAGGTGGTGGCTCCGTTTTGTTCTTTCTTGCTTTTACCTCACTGATCCATCTGACACAAAAGGGAACGCTGCCCTTTGATGTCTAAATAGCCCTGAGACCAAACCTGCAGGTATGAGCTGGAGGCAAAAAAAAAAAAATCCAATTCTTATAAATTCTCTGCCTCCACCTCTTCCTCTCTGAGTGTGATGCTATTCAAGTCACTAAGCCTTTTGACCTCAGTTTCTCTACCCCAAAATTGTGAATGCTGATGGGACCCCCTCCTAAAGGGTATAACAGGATTAAGGGAGCCAATAGGACAATGTAGATCTTTACCATTGTCTTATCTATTCCCTATGCACTGGACTGAAGTAAAATGGGGCCTGTTCCCATGAGGAATAGCAGGATGCCATTATAGAATATCTAGATGCCATTAACCCCTTGTGATGTAACCTGAAATGTCTGCATAGGCACATGAATTTAGACGCTTTTTGTAGTCACTAGTTGGTGGCGTTTTGGGGAGGAAGTTGTAGAACCTTTAAGATGTGGGACCTAGCCTGAAGAAGTAGATTGCTCAAGAGGAAGGTCTTATAAGTTCTAGGCTGGGTTCTTGGTTCCTGCCAATGAGGGCTTCTTGGATGTGAGGATCCCATAGCCATAGAAACTTCCTGACTGTTATATACTGTAGAATCCTAAACCACAGCTTTATCTTCTCCACCGTGGCAGACTGTTTCACCTGAACTATGACTCTTTCCTTAAGTTGTCTGTCAAGTATTCTGTCATGGAAAAAAACTAATACATCCTTTGTTATCCATCGCCCAGACTGCTAAACACTCATGAGAAAGGCAAACCACACACACACACACACACAAAGAGAGAGAGAGAGAGAGAGAGAGAGAGAGAGAACACGTGTTTAAGTACAAACACATGTTCTCAACCTCTACCGATATCTGAATCAACTGAACCCCAATCCTGCTTGCCAATGCCCCCATAAAGTCCCTAGCTTTATTCATCAGGAAAGTTGTTTCAAGCCTCTCAAGTGAATTCACCCCACTTCTAGCCCCCCTTCCCCTGACTTCCTGGCCTCACCCTTTAGTTCACTAAACACCTGCTCTGAGATCATCTTATCCCTTCCCTCCATTCCCCTCTCCTCTCAGCTCTACAACACCACTCTGTTTCTAAAGCTAAGCTCCTCTCTCCCTGTGGCTCTCAGGCCCATCCTCTCCTAAGCCATCTCCTCCATCTCTTTCCTTTGCATCTTCAAACTTTTTCTCCCCAAAAGCTTTGTCCTGTAAAATGTTCCAATAACATACATCCTGCCAACATTGTCTTCGAACTAAGTCTGCAGTCTATAGATCCCTTCATTTCACCGCTGAACATCACAGAGAACACTGGGGTCATAGACCTGTTGCCCCACATCTTCATATGCGCACCCCTGATGATCTGGCTCTTGCTTCAACTCTCCGCTGTACTAAAGGGTCACTAGGAATGTCTAAATGCCATTTGGAGCTTCCTTTTTGTTCCAGAACTTTGGCTCTAGCCAAGTGTCTTAGTTAGGATTTCTATTGCTGTGAAGGGACACCATGACCACAGCAACTCTTATAAAGAAAACAGTTAATTGAGGGGGCTTGCTTACAGTTCATAGGTTTAGTCCATCATGGAGGGGAACATGCAGGCAGATGAGGTGCTGGAGCTGAGACTCCTACATCTTGACTCAGAAGCAACAGGAAGTCCACTGACTGTCACACCGAGTGAACCTTGAGAAAAAGACCTCAGAGACTGCCCCCACAGTGACCCACTTCCAACAGAAGGTGTGGCCCAGATGAAAGGTGTGCCCTCCAGCCTCACAGTCTGGATTAAAGGCGTGTGTCCTCCAGCCTCCTCCAACAAGACCACACTTCCTCCCAGAAGGCCACACCTCCTAATGAGCCACAAGGCCACTCCCTATGAGCTTGTGGGGACCAAATACACTCAAACTGCCATACCATGCCTGTCATTCACACATTGGTCACACTCATGATCACGCCACAGACTCCACTCAGGTGCCCATCGGGCCTATTAAGTTTCGCCAATGGGATTCTTTACCCATTCTCCCTGCCGTGTTAGCCAGGGATCTTCAGCTGGCTGAGTCCTGCCACTTTCCTCAACCTGTTCCCCACACTTGCCAAACCCTAGCCCTTCCATCGCGCCAGCATTAGTCATTGCTGTCCCTCCTTTTTCCCATACTGTTGTCCGGGTTTGGGCCTTGGCCAGGCTTTATCTGCATACTGGCAGCAGCTGCGCACATGGTTCAGGTCTGCTGTCTCTCTCCTTCCAACCCGTTCACCCTGCCCTCCCCATGGGCATCTCCTTTAGAGTTAGGCTGTTAGGATGAGCTTCCTTTGCTGAGCCCTTCCCAAGCATCAGGCACTGAGATAAATAAGCTCTTAACCCTCCCACTCAGCCTTCCCTAAGTCACTGCTCATCCCCCTGTTTCACGATCAGGAAACAGAAGACGAGGAAGGACATTCTCACGCTATAGTGACAAGGATCACTGACCCCAGGATATGGCCCCAAGCCATGATGTCATACTGCTTCCATCCACAGACCAAATCAATAGCTTCCAAAGAGTCCTTTGGGAACTTCACATTGTCTACAAACTTCTCCCATGAGCGCAGTCTGGGCTGGGTCCATCATGCTGTACCTCCAGGTATCTCTCCCACTTGACTTCTGCCCATCTTCACAGTCATACCCTTGCAATCAGGCCCATGCCCCAGTTTGGGCTTTTCTACCTTTTTGTGCTTCTGCCATCTTCCTTGGCTTAGTCTCAGAGCTCCCTCCTCCCTGGCTCTTACCCCAAATAACTGATCTTTTTTCTACTTCAGCACAGTCCGGCACTTGGCTTGTCTCTCTGCCATCTTTGTTTCACACTATCTTAGAAGATGGACATCTGTGTCAGTGCCCTCAATGCTGTGCCCGTCATACGTCACACACTGACGCCAGAGCACGCCGAACATTTGTCGAAATGGTTTTGATCCCCACGATCTCACATACACACGTGAGCACTGGAATGATTGATTTTCTCAATGATTTTCTCATTGGTAAAGGGTCAGGGTAAGAGGCTTGTGCATGGCAATGCAGGGATCTCAGCTTCCATCAGAAGCAGGCCACAGATCCTGGGGAGTCCTGGTCCCTTTGCTTGCTCAGACTCGGCAGAAAACTCACGGTTACAAGCTGCGAAGTCAATTTTGGAAGAAAGAGCAGAACATCCTTCGCAATCTGACACATCCTCCTGCACTCCCATCCCACTTTCTCCAAGAACAGCCTCAGGGTGACTCACTGGAGAAGAGACAAAAAACATTCCTGGGGAAAAGGCTGGAAATCTCAGCCAGACAGAGTGCAGCAGGTGATGGCATTTATCCCCAGAAGGTGAAAATGCCATGTCTCCATGATCCCAGATTTGACTGAGGCCTGGGCTCGGGGGGAGCATGGTGGATGAGGGAGGCCCAACACAATAAGAACTCTCAAAGGAGTGCCTTCTCCTTTCTTCCAGCGGGGTGGGCTCAGATACCCTGGGATGTTTTTCTCTGCAGAGCACCAAACGCCGTAATTCACCACCTTCTCCAGAGTGTCTCAGCCACCCACTTTAATGCTTATGATGAGGAAAGGAAGAGCTCTTCTGAGACCTACTTCTGATCCTCCCAGCTTTTCAGAGTCAACAAGAACATCCTGGTAAGGGCTAGTGACTTTCTGTGCTCCAATATACAATGGTTTCACCTGAACTCCATTGATGGAGGCAGCAGGTCAGAGCCCTGAAGAACCCCTATTCCAAACGTCTCACCCCTTCCTCTCCACCCACCTCCACACCTTGGCTTCTCAGATCCTTCTACATCAACCCCGTTGGTGGGGAGGATGAGCCTTGGGTACTCCTTTTCTTTCCCAAGGAGTTGTGTGATTCGCTAAAAGAGCAGAATCAAGGGAGGGTGGATGCCCTGCTTTCTCATCAGCGCCTGGGCTGAGCCAACCTCAGAGGAAGCACTGTGGATGCGTGGGTGAGGAGAACAGGATGCTGTCTTGGCACGTTCACACCAAGGGCATGACAAAATGAGATGGTTCTGGAATGCTGCACAAAGGGTTCCATTGGTCTGTTTTCCAGACTCTCTGTTCCTTAACCAGAGCATCTTAGACATGCTTCTCCTTTCTCCTTCCTTTCCCCAGTTCATCTGCATCTCTCTCTTTTCTTGAAAAATAAGTGAACATCAAGGGAAAGGGGAGAAAAAAATCTCTGGAGTGCTTGCCACATGCCTAGCTCAGAGCTGGAAAACTTCTATTCATGGAGCCCTCACAGAAACCCTCCAGTAGAGACATCGTCATCATCTCGTTGTCTGAAGGAAACCCCAGATCTGAGGAGAGCTCAGGGAGGCTAAGTGAGCAGATCTGAGGAGAGCTCAGGGAGGCTAAGTGAGCTGCCCCAAACCACACAGCTAACGATTGACAGAACTAGTGTTTGAGTCTATGTTCTTTGAGTCCAAAGCCCATGTTCTGTGCCCTGCAATACTGAACAAAAATAAGCTGCCAGACATCCTTTTTTGCTCCTGATCTCAAAGGGAGGGCATTCAGTCTTCCACTCTAGCTGTGCTGCGTTCACTGTTGATTCATCACACATGCCCTTAAGTAGATTGATGAATTTCCCTTCTAGACCTAAGTTCTGTGTGTGTGTGTGTGTGTGTGTGTGTGTGTGTGTGTGTGTGTGTGTGTGTGTGTGTGTAATTTAGTTTTTCGAGACAAGGTTTCTCTGTGTAACGGCCCTGGCTGTGTTTTGGAACTCACTTTGTAGATCAGGCTGGCCCCAAACTCATAGAGATCCACCTGCCTCTGCCTCCCAAGCGCTGGGATTAAAGGCATATGCTACCACCACCTGGCTTCTAAATTCCATATTTTTAACATAAAACAGTTTCAATATTGACCATAAAATATTACTTCCATATTTATTGAGATGATCACGTGGGATTCTCCATTCTCACGACGTATTCTATCACATTGATTGACTTTTCAGTGTTAAATCAGTTTTCCAGTCATGGGAGAGAGTACCATGGTGACTAGCATTTTTTTATTCCTTATTCAGCATTCTGGCATTTGTTGAAGATTCTTTGCATCTACTAATAAGACATCATTGCCCTTTGGGTTTCTTTTGTGTGTGTGTTGTCTTTGCATGCTTTTAACCACTGAAAGTTTTTGCCTTATGAGGCTAATCAAACCAAGCAGTTATAGTGGGCATAATGCCAACTCCCCAAATATATCCACATCTAAAGCCCCAGAATCTATGAATATTTGCTTTACATGCTAAACGTATCTTGCAGGCATTATTAAAGATGGGGAGATTATTTCAGATCATCCAGGAGGATGCTATACAACCACAGGATCCTTGTAAGCGAAAGATGGGAGGCAGGAGGGAGAGAGTCCAACAGAGAATTGAAAACATTAGACTTCTGGATTTGAAGCCAAGGAATGCAGCTGGCCCCAAGAAGCTGGCCAAGGCAGGAGACTCGACTTCCTCACCAAAGCCTCTAGAAGGAATACAACATTCCTAATGCCTTGATCTTTTGCTAAATGAAAATTGTGCTGGACTTCTGCCCTCTAGAATCACAAGAGTAAACTTTCCTGTTTTAAGGCACCAAGAGTCTAGTCAGTTGCTGCAGTAGCCACCCCACCTTAGTTAGGGTTTCTATTGCTGTGAAGAGACACCATGACCACGGCAACTCTTACAAAGAAAAGCACTTCACTGGGGTGGTTTGCTTACAGCTTTACAGGTTCAGTCCATTATCATCAACAGGGAGCATGGCGCATGCAGGCAGACGTGGTGCTGGAGCTGAGAGCGTTACATCTTGCAGGCAACAGGAAGTCAACTGAGACACTGGGCATTATTCTGAGCATAGGAATCCTCAAAGCCCACTCCCACAGTGACACACTTCCTCCAACAAGGCCATACCTATCCCAACAAAGCCACCTCCAAATAGTGCCACTCTCTGAGAGATTATAGGGGCCAATTACATTAAAACAAACACATTCAACTCCCTGGCTCCAAAGGCTTATAGTCATATCATTATGCAAAAAGATGCGTTCAATCCAACTTCAAAAGTCCCCATAGTCTTTAAGTTTCAAACTTGTTTCAAAGTCCAAAGTCTCCTCTGAGACAGATGGAAATCTCTTAACTGTAATCCTTTGGTAAAAATCAAAATCAAAAAGCAGATCACATAACGGTGCAGGGAAAGGAGTATAGCGAGGAAATACTGGACAAAAGCAAGACCAAAAACCAACTGGGCAACTCCAAACTCTGCATCTCCAAGTCTGATGTCAAAGCACTCTTTAGATCTCCAACTCTGCCTCAGGTTTGTTGATATAACACACTTCTTTCTCTTGGGCTGGTTCCACTCCATGTTAGCAGCTCTCCTCAGCAGGTATCCCATGACTCCAGCATCTCTAACATCTTGGGTTCTCCAAGACAATCCAGGCTTCAACTCCATGGCTTCATACAATGGCCTCTCTACTAGGCCTCCATTCAGGGACACCCCTGACACACGCCTGACCTCAGTGGCTTTATTCCATAACTCCCTTCTTCTGTCCTTAACTCTGAAGCCAGAACCGCATACACAAAGCTGCCCAGTTCTACTGCTTACTGGGGCTAGAACATGGCCCCCTTGTTCAATTACATCTTCATCAGCTTTCCACCTTCCATTGCCTAAGCTTGGCTATCCTGAACCTTGCTCTGTAGACCAGGCTGATCTCAAACTCAGAGATCCACCTGTCTCTGCCTTCCTTCCCAGGGTTGTGATTAAGGTATGACCCATAATACTCAGGTCTAAACTTTTCTTTAGCTTCTTTCCACAAGATGGAAACTTAGCTGGGTGGGATAATGCCCTGAGGTCACCACTCCCATTTTTCCATTTCTTAATCCATTTATCTCCTTGACCAGAGGATTTAGCTCCATTCTACTCCCTGGTGCTCCTTTTCTCCTCAAAATTCTCATTTTGCAATTTACCCTGCTCAGCTTGCTCATTTTCATTATTAATCTTCATTGAAGTTACCACTAGTATCCACATGAAAGAGTCTATACAAGGCTGTTTTGAGATTTCTTCTGACAATGGAATTCATCCAAAACTCGGGCAGAATCTTTGGACAAGGGCAAAGGTAACCACTTTCTTCACCAAAGTATCACAAGAATGATCTCTAGACAACACACTTAATATTCTTCTCCTTTGAAACCTCTTGAGTGAGCACCCCATAGTTCAAATAACTCTCAGCCCCTCTGTCTTCCATGCTCCTACTAGTGTGCCCCATTAAGCAGTGCTTAATTTCACTGTTTTCATAACCCAAAGTACCAAAGTCCAAATGCCTCCAAATAAACACATGGTCAGGCCTATCACAACACACAGTTGGTCCCTGCTACCAGTTTTTGTCTTAGTTTGGGTTTTTATTGCTATGAAGAGACAGCATGACCATGGCAACTCTTAGAAGGAAAACACTTAATTGGGATGGCTCACCTAACAGTTTCAAAGGTTAAGTCCATGATAAATCATTGCAGGATTATGGTGGCATGCAGGCAGACATGGTACTGACTACATCTTGAACAGAAGGCAACAAGAAAAGGACTGACTCACTGGGCAAGGATTGAGCATACATGAGACACACCCCCACAGTGCCAAACTTCCTCCAAGGTCATACCTACTCCAACAAAGCCATACCTCCTAATAAAGCTACTCCTTATGGTCTATGAGGCCAATTACATTCAAAGTACCACAAGGAGCACATCTCTACAAGGAAGAATGGTGAGGGTCACAGAACTAAAGTTGGCAAATTAGTCCTGTGTCCAGGTCCCCAGTCAAATGCCCACTGCCCTTAGGCCCACAGTAACACTGTATTGTTCAGAGAACCTCACTCCTGAGCTAGCTGGTGAAAAGTTGCCCTTTCTGGGGGTGGTATTTGGAAAACATGGTCAATGCTGCCTTCTGAGGAGGTCCATTTCCTGAGATGACAAGCTGACCAACCTCATCAGAGGGCTGGTTGTGTTCTTTAGTGTTCTGACTATGGATAAGTAATGCATTTCAATCATCTTGATCACAGACCAAAGGAAGCACTCTGCAAACAGCCGCCATCACCACTATTGTTACCCTTGTTAGTCATAATATACTCATCCCAGTTACATTTGAGAAGAACAGATCTGGGAGCTTTTCCTCTTTAAGGCGACTTTATTTCTCTAGTCTGTACTTTATTTTGGCCCGTGTACTAACTTCATAATTATAATTATACAAATGTCATCTGGGATCACTCTTGCATGGTCCATAAGGTGCTTTTCAAACAAGAAGGAAATGAACTTGAAGTCAAGTTCAGTCAGTGCCTGGCACAGAATGAGTACCCAGAAGATGCTTATGCCTTCACTCGTACACTCATTGTGTACTCTCTCAAGTCAGTGTTGAATTTCTAACCCATTTCAACTCCAGAAAGGGATTCTATTTAAAGTCAGGCCCTGGAAAGGGGCAATGAAGTCAAAATGAGCCTGTCACATTTTATGGGTCACAGTATGACAGCTCCCACACTCACAAGAAGAGAAAGCTAAGACACTGACACAGAAAGGGAAGACTCCAAGGACATGGTCACTTCCATCCAGGGATGGCTCTTATGAGAAAATCAACTTCTGTTCTTTTAAGCTGATCATTCTCTGGCTTTTTTTTTTTTGCTATGGCAGACACAACAAAAAAAATACATTTCCTATGAATAAAATTTGTGGGTAGTGGCATTTTCTGAGAGCAGAAAGCTTCATTATGTATATTAGTTGGTTTTGAGCCACTGTGACGTTATCTGGCAGAACAACTTCAGGGAGAAAATAGTTCTTTGGCTCATAGCTTAATAAGGGGACAATTTGCTCTATCTTGGGGGTTTCAGGACATCCATAGGCGTGGGAATACTCATGGTGGCAGGAGGCTGTGACAGAAGCACTTCTGATCAGGGTCAACCAGAAGTAGAGACTGAACTTGGAACCAGAGGCCAGGGTACAATATTTTTTATTTTTATAAGTAAAGGAATTTTACCTGTACCAATGTCTGTGTACACATGTGTGCATTGCCTTAAAAGCCCAGGAAAGGGTATAAGATCTTGTATAACTGGAGTTATAGATGAATGTTAGCTGCCATGTACTTACTGGGAATGAAACCCGGGTCCTCTGGAAGAGCATCCAGTGATCTTAACTGATGAACCATCACTGCAGCCCTACAATTTTTTTAAAGATTCATTTGTTTGTGTGTATGTCTGTGTGCCTGTGCAGGTGTGTACAAACACATGTGTGCAGGAGCACATACCTATGTGCACACATGGAGGCCAGAAGGGGGAATTAAATGTCTTCCTCTGTCACTCTCTATCTATTCCTTTGAGGTAGAGTCTCTCTCTCTGAACCTGCAACTCAGGTTTTCTCTACTGCACTGGAAACCAGAAAGTCCCATTGGTGTTCCAAGCTCTGTCCTCCTCAGAGCATCAGCTCCAGGTACTGTAGGCCTACTGGCTTGTTGTGTAGGTGCCGGACTCAAACCCTGGTCTTCATGTTTGTACAGCAAGCACTCTTAATCACTGAACTGTCTCCAACTCAAGGCTGCAATCTTTAAAACCCCTCCCCTAGTGGCCCTCTTCCACCAGTATGATCTCACCTCTTAAAGGTTTGACAGCCTCCCATAATAACATCGCCAGTTAGAAGCAAGTATTCAAAACACGAGCCTGTGGGAGTCTCTTCAGACCCACACCATAACAGTATGAATTATAAGGAGCCCCTGGTCCTTCGGTGGATCAGAAAATCTGTCTGGTGGATTTTTCACAGACCACACTCTTCCTCTCTCTCTGGGACTTTGTGCTGGGCCTCACACTCGGTTGAGGGTTTCTCACTTACTGGGGAAGGAGATACCATTAGCTTCACAATTTCCCCCAAGAGACCTGAGTGGGGAGTCGTGCGTGGCAGCCTGGCGGAGGAATCACCACTGGCATCACAGATATGAAAAACTGTAAACTCACAAATGACAGATTCGTGACTTCCCTGGAGAATAAATAGCGAGAACAGATGGGTCCCAAGGCTGGAAGATTGCATACAAATCTTAATAGAACTTTTAAAACTTAATGAGTGTGGTGAAGAAGGAATGGCAACCCGGTACCAGAACCAGTACTAGAACACAATTATCCACTCTGGTGTTTAACCCCAGGATAACGTTCCAAATTGAGGAATACAAGGTCACAATGCAAAAGCATTTCTCCAGGGATTTCAAGCATCTTTCAGTAGGCTGGCATACGGAGCAACACAGTGTACCCCATTTTCCTTATGCATCTCTGCAAGGCACCTCTTTAGACAGCAGGTGATGTCTAGATGAGAAAGAGACATGGGGATGCACGGATAAAATGTAAGGACCAAGCTCAAGATTGTGCCTCAAGGAAATCAATAATCTACCTTTTCCAAATTCCCATCCAAGCCTTTTCCCAGTCAATCTCTCTTTGGTCATCTCTGGAGTACTTCAGTGACGGCACACTCCATAGAAAGAGGAAAATATGGGATGAGGAATCTAATGGCCTGAGTCAAAACTCTACTCACCAACTGTGTCTGGCGTGGCTTGGGCTTGACTTCTCTGTTCTGTATGGGAGATCATTTTCTTGCAGGACTTTGTCATGAAAAGCACAAGAGGTTGACGCTTCAGAAAGTGTTCGGCAAATTTGCAGGATAAACCTTAGAGCAATGATTTGGCTTCACCGCTCTGGTTTCTTCACCCATCAAATGGAGATGACGCGAGTCCTCAGCCACCAATAATTGGTGTCTCATGAATAGCAGCAAGCTCAGAGACCACTCCATAGATAATTAATGAATGGGAGAAGCCAGAGGTCAACTGCCTTGGTTATTCTTGAAGGCATGATGTCCTAGTTAGGGTTATTATTGCTGGGATGAAACAAGATGACCAAAGAAATTTGAGGAGGGATGGGTTTATTTCAGCTTACACTTCCAGATAACAGTGCATCACTGAGGAAAGTCAGGGAAGGAACTCAAACAGGGCAGGAACCTGGAGGCAGGAGCTAATGCAGAAGCCATGGAGGAGTGCCGCTTTCTGGCTGGCTTGCAGTTCCAGAGGTTTAGTCCAACAACAATATGGTGGAGAGCACCGTGGCATGCAGTCAGACACGGTGCTGGAGAAGTAGCTGAGAGTTCTACATCCAGATCCACGAGGACCAGGAAGAGAAAGACACTGGGCCTGGTTTGGGTTTTTTGGAACCTCAAAGCCCACCCCGAGTGATGTACTTCCTCCAACAAGGCCACACCTCCTAATTCTTCTCAACCATTGCCACTCCCTGATGACTAAGCATTCAAAAGATGAGCCATTAAAATAGGGGCCCTTTTAATCACACCACCACACATGAATACAGGCTCTGACTTACAGCCTGTCCAAAATGCCTCTTCTTCAAGCTCTTTATTCTTTAATTGCCTACCAGGCATTGCATGTGTTTGCCACATGTAACATGTTGTTTTAAAATCTGTATACATTGTGAAACTGTCACATAAGGCTAGTTAATGGGAAGACTAAATAGATATGGGAGAGAAAGAATGGTTAAGGGAGGAAATATAGGGAGAGAGACAGCTAAAACTAAGAGCCATTTGAGGGGTCATACAGAAACCTATTATAGTAGAAGCTTTTTTAAATATATACATATGGAAGAAATCTAAATGGAGTTACTAAATAACAGGGGAAACAATGCCCTAACTAAACCTCTCTCACCACCATAAAAACTTCCAGTGCCAGGAAGGGGTTATATGTAAATGAGCTGTTGGCCCACAGAAAGCCCTAACCAACCCAGGCTATTGCCAAGACAACTGTGTGTTCTCCACAAACTGATGATAAACTCTTACTGCTGAAGACAATGCCTATATAACCCATGGAACATGGAGAGATCCTGATGGTGCCTACCTAGAGCCTTCACCCCAACTGAGACCTGCCTTTGAGATACATTAGTGAAATAGCAGCAAAGAAGTTATGGGAGTAACCAACTGTAGACAGAGGTTTCAGTCCCACCCAGTCCCACATCCATTTAGTCCCAAAGAAACACACAGAGGCCTATATTAATTATAAACTGTTCAGCCTATTAGCTCAGACTTCTTATTTACTAGCTCTTACAACTTAAATTAACCCATAATTCTTGTCTGCGTTTGGACACGTGGCTTGGTACCTTTTCTCAGCAAAGCATTCTCATCTTACTTCCTCTGTGTCTGACTGGTGACTCTCTACCTTTCCTCTTCCCAGAATTCTCTTTGTCTGGTCACCCTGCCTCTACTTCCTGCCTGGGTACTTGTCAATCAGCATTTTATTAAACTAACACAAGTGACAAATTTTTACAGTGAACAAGAGCATTATCCCACAGCAACAAACCATTATCTGGTTGAATTTAAGGCCCACTCCATGAGATGAAACCCATGTCCAGCACTGCTCAGATAGCCAAGAACCTGAGACTAGTTAGGCCATGGACCTAACAGAAAATGTAATACTACTATTCTGCTAAAGAAATGTGGTAATAAAGTGACTCGTAGCAACATTCTGCTCTACTCATAGATCAGTATCTTTCTCAGCCAGCATCAGAGAAGCTTCCTTCTGGAAGAGATGGGAACAAACACAAAGACCCACAACTGAAATAAGCAGAAAGTGAGAGATCTTAATATCCTCAGTCTTAAATGGAGTATCTTCACCAAATCCCTCCCCTTAGGGCTCACTGAACTCTACAGAGGAGGTGGAAAGACTGTAAGAGTGAGTGGGGATAGAAAACACCAAGGAAACTAGGCCTTCTATACACAAGATTGGCACATGTATGAGCTCACAGATCCATGTTGCCGCATGTACACGACCTATACAGTTCTAACTCAGATAGGGCTCAGCAACTAAGAGGGGAAGTAGACACAAGCCTCCATCCCTAAACTGAAAACTATCTCCAACTGATAACGGCACACAAAGAAAAATGATTTTCCTCCAACAGAGTCTCACTGGGTATACAAACCACACTCAAAGGCAGTGGATGGCCAATACAAAACAAATTCAATGGTATTTGGGGAAGTTTTTTGTCTTATAGTGTTTTGTCTGGACATTCTTTTAAACTTACAGGTCTTTTGCTTATCTGTTATGGTTTCCAGTTTTGTGTTTTTATGGGCTTTTTGTGTGTTCTAATGTGTTTGTCTCTGCATTGATAGGTGTTTGTTGGTTCTTTCTTTCTAATTTACTCTTTGTGTCTTTCCTATCATGCATCTCTATCCCATTCATTTCCCCCATCCCTTCGTATGCACCCTCTGCCCTTGCAACCTCTCCACCCAAAATAAAACAAAATAAAGTTTAAGATAAAAAAAGAATAGAAAAGGTTTAAGAAAAAAAGAAAGAAGGGAGAATTAATCTTGTCATGGAAGCTGTAGTGTGACACAGTAAATCACAAAGTAAACCCTCTTGTCCGTATATCTTTACTTGCAAGTGTTCATTGCAAAGATTCATTGGTCTGGTTTGAGGTCTTTGGTTTCTGCTACACTATTGATGCTGGGCCCTCATTGGAAGTCCTCTTGGTTACCCTGCTGTTGCCCTGTGTTATGGAAATCCTACAGCTTTGGATCTGCAGGACTGGTCCCTTCACATGCTCCAAAATATCACATATAGGGTGGATGTTGGGGTGGGCCAACACATAACCCTAGTTGTGGCCCTGGGTAGTTGCAGGGTTGGTCAGCCTACCAGCTCTCTCCTGTCCTCAGAACCAGGGTGAGTTCTTCCTTGCAACCATGAGCAAGGAGCAGGGCCAGTTCTCCTGCTTTTGTGTCCTCCAGGTTGACTCTCCCACACCTACACCTTCAGGGTGAGCTCTACTGTGTTGCCCTGGCTTGGCACAGAGACCACACTCCTGCTCTTATGTGCTGCATCTGATAAGGGGTGGGACCAGCTTTCCAGCTCTTATGATCTCAGGGCCAGCTCCTCGCACCTGCCTCAGATGTTGATGGGGGCGGGGCTATATGTGTTTCTTGTGCTTTTTCTTTGATTGGTTGATTGATTTGTCATATTCTGATCATTTTATTTTTATTTTATCATATTTTAATTTTTTTATATACCTGGGATTTTTTTCTAATGACAGAAAAGGAAAAGAATGTGGATTTGGGTGGATGGGGAAGGAGGGAGGACCTGGAAGGACCTGGGGGAAGAGGAACCATATCAGAATATATTGTATGTAAGAAAAATCTTTTTTCAACAAAAAGGGAGGGAAAAAACTAAAATCCATATACATTGTGGAACTATCTAATAAAGCTAATAGGTACATGCACTTTCATGAACTTACCCACTATGGGGAAAAAGAAAATTAAAATCTATTCTAAGGATTTCCATGAATAAGATAATTATTAACAATAGTTACCACATCATTGTACAGTTTATCTTTTGAATCCATTCCTCTAACTGAAACTTTGTATCCTTTGATAAAGATCTCCCAAACACCTCTGACCTTGGGCCCTGGTAACCACTGTTCTACTTTCTGCAAGCTGAGCTTTTCAGATTTCAGATTCCAGACTGAAGTGAGGTTGTGCAGCCTTACTCTGTGTCTGGCTTTTTTTTTTTTAATGTGCTATACCATCCTTCAGGTTCTGGCTTTTATTTCATAGGTGACTTTAAAAATGCAGGAGTAGAAACAGACAAAAATTTAGGGCTTATGAGCCCTAGCTACAAAGGATCTATTTAATGGAAACCTACAGTTTGGTCAAATCACCAGGAAAACCAAAACAAGCAAGTAAAAGACTCCAGAAGGGAGGAATCAGAGCCGGAAATGGGAAGGCTACCTTTCCATGGTGTGACCTGGACAAGAAGGTACAGGGAGCTGGATCCAAATGGCTCCCTGGTGGAGGGAGGGACCGGAGAGCTGATACAGCAGGAGAGACTCCCACAAGGGCATGGTTTCAACTGTTCCTCCTTCCCAGACAGTACCGGGAAGGCCATCTGGGATCCCCATTTATGAGCATCGTGACCTAAGTGTTCTAGGAGGACAGGAGGGTTTTTTTTTTTTAATAAATCTTTACTCTAGGTCTGCCCGTGCTCATCTGACCTGCCTCTGCTACACCCTGGACTCGTTAGACACTTGTAAACAGGACAAGAAACAGCAGAGAGAGTTGAGCAAATGGGGTCTTTGGCACACACATGGCAAGTACAATCTTCAGGGCTAGACTCCCAAAGCCAGCAGAAGTCAACAAGATTTTACTTCTAAAATATTAATGTAAATAGAGGTTGAATAATATCCCTTAGCCACAATGTTTAGGATAAGAACTATTTCAGAAGCTGGGTGTGGTGCTACACACTCCTAATCCCAGCACTTAAGAGGCAGAGCCAGGTGGATCTCTGAGTTCTAGGCCAGCCTGGTCTACAGAGTGGATTCAAGGACAGCCAAGGCTACACAAAGAAACCTTCTCTCAAAAAAACCAAAATAATGATAATAATAACTATTTCAGATTGCAAGGGCTTTTTCAAATGTTTTAATATTTGCACATATATAATGAGATGTCTCTGGGAGGGGACCCAAGCCGAAAAACAAATTCCAGTTGCATGCACCATATATACACAGCCTAAAGTCAACTTCATACAATATTCTTACAGGCCTGTGTTTATTACTGCAACCTGCGACACATAAAGTCAGATGTGGAATTTTCCACCTGTGGTGTCACTGCGGAGCTGAAAAACTTTCCAATCTTACAGTAGTTCAAATGTCAGATTCCCCCTTTGGAAATAATCAGCGGAGGGTTTCCTGGGGTGGGTGCAGTGTGGAGAGGAGTGGGTAAGAAGCTCCTTTCAGAACTGAGACCCATGTGGTTCAGCAGAGCATGGCTCTGCCCCTTTAAATCATGGGTGCTCCCTTTCATGATTGTATTCATGACACATAATGGAAGTGCAAGGGGGAGCAATCTCCCATCACCAGCTGTAAATGAGCTTCCCAGAAAGCGACTTAGCAGCACAAATGGAGATGTCTGTCTCAAAGTTTCCCACTTCCCAAATCTGCTTCCACAGCAAATATTTTTCCAATCGTAAAAATAATAACCATAAAGAGAGCAGGTGCCTGGGTGGAAAACTTGAAGCCTCACTGGCTTGAGCAATAAACGTGGGTTATTTCCTATTCCCTTACAAACACGAGAACTGGACCAGATCATGTCGGGGACGGTACATTGGTTTACAATAACTGGAGCCAGGAGTTGGGCTCGCCACTTGCTAAATTCAGCCAGGTCACTGGGCACCTTAGACCTAAGCGTGAGAACAAGTACATTGTTCGCCATAGCTGTGAAGTGCCTTAGATACAACTTAATTTATTTCTTCATTCACTTTAGTCATCTAATATCCTCTTGAAAGCTGAGAGCTTGTCAAATTAGGAAAGGATTTCTCTTTTAAAAGACAGCTCTTGCCATTGGGGAAAGCTTGCTCTCCCAGAAATATCAACCTTTTGTTCATTGCAAAGATAGACTCCCTGTCTGCATTTTATTTATGTATTTTGGTTTCTACCTTATTCTAAAAAAGTAGAGCAACTGGCCTGAGCATCCTGCAGGGGGTTCCATCTGCTGCAGGCCAGACAGAAGCCGTGGATTAACAGTAAGAACCGGGAGCCGAAGCAGATCAGTCAGCACGCCCACACCCCCAGGCCCTGCCTCTGTGCAGACGGAGCTCATTAACCAGTATATAAAATAGTGGAAGGCTCCACACAGAGCTAAAAAGAGGAGGGACAGAGCCATAAAGAAGAGTCAGAGGCAGGGGAGGTAGATTTAGCAAGTCATTCACACTGGGAAACTAAGTGAAACACACCAGGAACAATGATAGTTACAACTGTGACAGGGAGATGCTCCTTTCTGGCATCCTTGTGACTTTGACCAGCCCTCTAATGTTGACGGCTTCTCTATAGGCAGTTTTCCTATGCCATGTTGCCTTGGCCCTCTTTCCTGCCTGCGAGCTCCTCAGGGCAGGGCAGATAGTCCCCTTTTGTGACTCAGCTACCATTACAGCATCCCTGGGGCTTCTGCTCCTACCCAGCATCAGCTTTTTCCTGGAAGGTTCTTGCACTTTCCCAAGCCCTCACGGAATCCACGGAAACAGGTGATTTCTTCCCTTAGGACTACTAGCCATCTTCCCCCATAAGTGCTGAATCTCCATTAAGCTATCTGGCCACAGTTTCCAAGCTAAATGTATACCCTGTGTTTTCATATGGTCCAAAGTCAGGGTACATGCCAAGAGTTCTTTTGCACAGTCATCCCATTCTTATATTATCACAGGTCATCAAGCTTCCAAGGACCCGTCATTGTCCTGACTACCTTCCTATAGGCACCTGCAGTATCCAAGAGGGACTCTCTCACAGGACCTTCACCTGGTTTGTATAGCACTTGCTCTAGGTGAAGACGCCAAGGAGTCTGCTTTCCTTTGAGAGCTCTATTCTTACAGAGACCTGGGGGCACTAAGGCCAGTCTTGATACCTCTTAGAAAGTCTCGAGGGATCTCAGAAGCTGAAAAAGTAGAGTGTCTCTGTGTCCTATCACAGAGGCGTTCGCAGATGCATGCTCACTGCTGCAATATTCTCCAGAACAAAGAACTGGAGCCAGCATAGCTCGCCATCAACAGATGAAAGAGGATCTGATTTGCTTTTTGTCGCTGTAGTCAGAGACTGGCTGAAACCAGTGTGGGGAGAAGAGGGTTTACACTTCACAGTGCAGCACTGAGGGGAGCCAAAGCAGGAACTCAGAACAGGAACCTGGAGGCAGGGAGCAGAGCCGAACACTGCTTACTGGCTTCCTCCCCATGGCATCCTCGGCTTGATTTCCTATACAACGTAGACCTACCTGCCGAGGGCTGGCAGTGCTTGCAGTAGGCTGAGCCCTCCCACATTAATCAGTAATCTATAAAATGCCCCCACAGACACGCCACAGACCAATCTGATGCAAGCAATTCCTCAGTTGAGGGTCCTTCTTCCCAGGTGACTCTAGTTTCTGTCTAACCAGCACAAACGGATGGAGAAAATATGCTTTATGCATACATGATGAAATTTTAGTCAGCTCTAACTCATGAAACCACAAAGTTTGTAGGGAAATGTGTGTATCTGGAAAGTACTGAGTGAGGTAACACAGACTCAGCAGAACAAGAAACACATCTTCTCTCACAAATGTATACCCTTGGGTCAAATGTTCAGATTTGTATGCTTAACTTGGAAGGCCTGTAGTGGAAAAAAAAAAGACTAGAAAGAAACCATTAGATGGTGGTCTTAAGGGGGTAGCGTAGAGCACATGGGGTGTGATATTAGGAGGAGAGGTAACTGGGGAAGAGTGGGAAGGTTCAAACTGGCATAAGGGAGCAAAGGGGTGTTGGGAGAGTCAGCCAAAACTAAGGACTGTGAAAGTCCGTATGGAAGCTTCTGCTTTCATAATTTCAGTTTGTGGCCAGCCTGGTCTATAGAGAGAGTTCCCGGATAGTCAAGAAACCCTGTATCAAAGAAAGAGAAAAGAGAGAGAGGGAGGGAGAAAAAGGAGAGAGAGGAAGGAAGGAAGGAAGGAAGGAGGGAGGGAGGAAGAGAGAGAGAAAGAGAGAGAGAGAACAAACAAAATTTAACAAACGGGAGTTTGAAGAGAGGCATCCTGAACAAGTGGATAATTCTTCTCCCAGGAAGCCATAGATTATTGAACAAAAATCCCAGGGCTAGGCACGGGGCAGCTCCCTATGAATTGTTGGTCAGTAATGCCCAGAGACCCCCAAAATAACACAGGCCTCTGGCATTCCTCTTAGCTGTCTACCATGACTAGAAAATAAGATAATATTCCTGAAGACACCACACACAACATTTTTACCACCAGGGAGCCACAACAAAACAGAAAGGGCAAAGGATCAAAGGATGGCTCTTGGCTGCCTGTGTTATTAGATTCTCCGGCACTAACTTGGGATTCAGCCTCAGGCCTACTTGTAGATTCCCCATCAGCCACAGCCTAACCAAATCCTGAGAGCTAAGGCCATTTTTCTAGCTCTGTCAGTGCATGCAAAGATGAGACAGGCTTCCCTTCCAGGACTCATGACCCTTCTCTGCACTTTGAGGCGAGGAAACCCCACTGGGAATTCTAGCCAAGGAACAATCCTGTCATTGTGAAATGCAGACATACATGGCCTACCTCATTCTCTGCCTATTTTTATTCTCTCTAAGCAAATATCTCCAAGGGGTTTTTCCCCCTCACTTGAAAATTATTATGCCACTGCCAGCTGCTGGGATTACACAAATAAATTGATAATAGCAAAGCAATATGCTGCCCCGTGTTCAAACATCACCGCACGACAACAAAGCAGCCCGCGGTGCCAGCTCCCGTTCACAGCCTGCAAACAGAAGCAACACAACTGAAGGCCACCCACTCTGCCAGCCTCAGGGGGACAGAGCTGCAGGTGATGTGGCCCCAGGGTGGAGTTTCTCTCTCCCCTTTGCCAGTGCACTCTGTGTACAGTGAGAGTGTGCAAAGTCATGCTCTTCAGCAAAGCAACCCAATGCAATCCGGATGCACAGCTTCCTTGGTGTGGGTTAGCTCCCTGATGGGTATTAATTGGGCAGATGGGTCTTCTAGTTATAAACAAGCTGGCAATTCTGAATGACAATATAAAAAGTTTTGTATCAAGAATGTTTATGTATATTCTATGTCCATGGACAGGGATTTCTTATAAACTACTAGGCTGTGATACACCCCCTGAGAACAGGAATCTTGCCTTCATGCCTACCGCTAACCCTGGTGCCTGGCACAGAGGGCCATCAAAAAAAAAATACTAACTGAATAAATAAACAAATAAATGAAATAAAGGAGATTTAAGGTAGAAATGTGCATCTTTGACTTTTGCTTACTGCAGCCCTACAGTAAGCAAGATGGCTGTGAACACTTGAGCCCCTTAGGGAAGGAAGAAAAGCTAGAGAAATAGCCAGACTTTGAAAGCCTTTGATGTTTCCCCATGGACCTAATGTCCCATGAGCTTTATTTCAGCAGAAGTCAGCTCAGTGTTTGCCAGGTATCTGTGGGGTTTGCCTGCCTAGAAACCATGTCCTCTTCTTGGAGTAGCCACTCCCTCCTTCCTCCTATCCTCACCACACGCAATTTTGGCTTCTCACCTTTAGGCCTTTGGGTCTGAGCATGGACCCCAGCTGGGCCAGGCAGAGTTCTCTTAGCCCAGAGTATGAATCTTAATCACGAAAAGTCAGAAAAATCATGATGGGGGTCATCCCTTTTGCATCCAAAAGCTCATCTATTAGAAAGGCAGCAGGCTGGACTGTTACAGACACCTGGCGACTTTGCTAGAACACAGTAGAGAATTCCTACCTGTGGAGACTCTTCCCACTGATTCACTATTTTGCTCTCTCAGCAAAGGTCCTTGGCTCAACTCCTTCATGGGAGACAGTACAAAGCAGAGAATTTCAAGCCAGAAATTATGGATCATAAATCTAGCTGGGGTAGTAAGTCACTCCCCTCCTGGACCCTCAGTCTATTTCTCCATAGCATGAAGGGACTGGGATGAAATGCCCACAAAGGAGCCTTGTCTATTTGGTCAATAGAAATTGACCCCCTGAATTTCAGGCATTGGCAACATAAAACTCACATTGTTGGGCCAGTGGAGCTTTGAGTCTAAAGCAGTTAATCCCTTGGCTGATGACACAAACAAAGAGGATTAACCTTAGCTGAGACAGTCACTGTCCAAATATAGAGCCATCCGAAGTGCACAGAGACAGAACATGCCCCCACCTTTGCTCAGACATTCTTTTCCTCTTACATTCTTTCTCTCTTACCCTTCAGTAAACAGTTTAAGCAGCACTTAAAAGCTAAGGGACGAGACGGTCAAGATCTCCTCCATGTTCCTCCACTGCCTTCCTAAATCCTCCAATCCAACATCCATTGGTCCTCCTTTGAAATATACAGGTTCCAGGTTCTCCATGTTTAGCACTAACTGAACAAGGCATACACACACTGCATGCAGGTAACCACGTTAGACATCTGAGCTACAACAGCAACCAAGATGGCAGCCTCAACTCTCAGACCAATGGGAACACTCCTGTTGTAAACAGTGTACCCAATTCATGACTTCACACCACCACCGCCTTCCAGGTTCTGCAACAAATGCAGGAAGCGGATCTTACAGAGACTGTTTCACAGGTGAGGAAGTTGACAGTGAGCAGGTAAACATCTTGCATGAGGTTAGGTAGCCTATAAGTAAATCAGGGAAAACCCCAAAATGATAGGAAATTCAAGAACATCCCAACATTTTGCAGAGTCAGAAACAATGGGAGAAAGAAAAGGGGGATGTTGGATTTTGGTCTCTTGCCAGAGAATATTATGCTCACAGAATAACCAGAAAGACCCTGAAATCACAGTGTTGCAAGGAGGCCGCTTGTTCGTCCCGGCCACCTGGCTATCTTAGCCCTGAAATAATCACACAGAAATTGTATTCATTAAATCACTGCTTGGCCCATTAGCTCTAACTTATTATTGGCTAACTCTTACATCTTAATTTAACCCATTTCTATTAATCTGAATATCACCACGAGGTCGTGGCCTACCAGCAAAGTTTCAGCACGTTTATCTCAGGTGGCAGATCCATGGCGTCCCCTTCCGCCTTTCTTCATCCCAGCATACAGCCTAGCTTTCCCCGCCTAATTCTGTTCTTCCCTGTCATAGGCTCAGAGCAATTCTTTATTAACCAATGAAAGCAACACATAGACAGAAGGACCTCCCACACCATCACAGAGAGCTGGAAGTTGCCATGTGGGTGTTAGGAATTGAGTCCATGCCGTCTGAAAGAGGAACCAGTGTTCTCAACTGCTGGACCATCTCCCCAGGCCCTAACCCTATACTTACTTACTCTTAAAGCATACCAAAAGAACAACCTGAGTCATCCCAACCATAGGTTGTTTTGTTTTGTTTTTTTCTGTGTGGCCAAGAAACATTTTAGGTCTTCCACAGTATGTTGCCATAAACTTAGAAAAAATTGTTTATTGAACTCCAGGCTCTGTGCTGGTAAGAATCCTACTAACCATAGCAAAGGTATGAGCGGCTTAACATCAGTTGTTTCTTAACTCGGTTCAGCCCTGTCCAGGGCCAGTCAGTGGTGAGAGATCTATTTTCATAGCCGTTCTTCACCCAACAAAGCGACTGTGATGTGGTCACGCCCACATGAAGTCTGTGCATGGTCAGAGAAAGGAAGAAAAGATTTTTAATGAACAATCTCCCAGTATTTGTCACAGGCTCCAAAGTGCATAGTAAATATGGTTATTTGTGAATAAAGAAAATAAAGCAGTGGACTTAAATGCATCCATAGTGAGAGCCGTGGATGGGTTTTCCTCTTCCTGGCTCTCTGGATACCGATAATGTGGTTTTCATACAATCAGAATAACCAGGAGGAGGAGAATGGGGCGAAGATCCTAATTGTTAAGGCTTTGAAGGGCTGCAGAAGGAACCGTAAAATCCAGGCAACTGGCTGAGAAATAAAGGCAGCTTGGGCTATTCCCTGCTTCAATGTCAGGCCCCACTCCAGACTTGCTGAACCAGCACCTCCTTTTAAAACCTCAGTGTTCTGGGAAGGCAGTGTTGAAGCTTGCTCTCTCCCATGCCTGTTCCAGAGTGCACGGGCACTTCCACATCATCTGTTCTGGGCAGTGATGTTCTAGGGACTTCCTTTTCCTTGTCTTCCAGGCAGAGCTGTTTTGGTAATACAGGAACTAACAAAAAATCAAGTCTGCCGGGAGAGGCTTCCTTGTCTACAGGAAGGAACAGGAAACCCAACTGGAGTGGCACAGATGAAGCTATTCAATGTGACATGACCGCCTGGCCCCTGACAGTCCCCTGCAGTGCCCCTACAGAAGCAGGGGGCCACCAAGACTGTGAGCCCCTCACAGCCTCTCTGTTAGAGGTGCGGTCAGCTCTAGCAAATGACCCATCCATTATGCAGACAGAGAGGCGAACTTGGCTCAGCACCCCACCCTGTCTTCACACTGCTTCACACTCTCGGCTAGATCTTCCTGCTTCTACCGGAGCTTGGTAGCTGTTGCCCTGTGCTACTGCTTTGGTTTGTTTCCATTGCTTTCTTGTTTCACCGTCCTTAAAGCTTAATGTTTATGCCTTTCAAGAACAGAAGAGGGGAAGAAAGGCAAAAGGAAGACAAAAGGAAGGGAAGGGAGGGAGAGGAGAAGAGCAGAGGGGAGAGGAGAAGAGAGGAAAGGGAAGGAGAGAAGAGGGAGGAGAGGAGCAGCAGGAGAGGGCAGGGAGGGAAGAGAAAGACAGGGAAGGTGGAGGAAAGTGATGGGAGAGGAGGGGAAGGGTAAAACTAAACAGGGTGGCAACACACCTGTAATCCCAGCACTGAGTAATCAACGCAAGGGATCATAAGTTTGAGACCTAGAAAGCTAGATAGCTAACTGGATGGACAGATAGATGATAGATAGATAGATAGATAGATAGATAGATAGATAGATAGATAGATAGATAGATAGATAGATAGATAGGATGCATTTAATCTTTGGACATTTAAGTGGCTATGTGTGAGATACATTCTCATTCATCACAGGGATAGGAGTACAATGTCCCCTGAGCCCTCCAAGGTCAAGATCAGGAGCTCCTGACATTGCCCTGTCCTCCCCAGGCCCATCTCTCAGGCCCAGAACTCCACCTAGAACATATCGCTTTTTCTTCTCCCTCAGACCTGGGCCATATTCCAGCTGGGCTCCCCACATCGGTGCCATCTGCTACACCCCAGATCAGGCAACGGTCAGCTTCCATGACTGCCAATAGAGCAGAGGTCTCAGGCAAGGCAGGAGGAGTAGCAACAGGAGTAGGCTTCACTGGGCACAGCCCAGAGAGTTCCAGAATACTAACACACTCAGAGGAAGCTGTTGTGGGACCCACGAAGGCCTGGGAAAGCTGGTCAGCTTCTAAGATGGCTTCTGACCTAACGATGAAGGAAATCCAGGCTCTGTTTTCCTGTTCTCTCTCTCTCGATGTCTCATAGAAAGTTGTGTTTCTGCAGTCCCACAGTGGGCTCTGGTCCTCTCTCTAACATTACCTTACTGTAAGGTCTTAGATAAGTTACTTTCTCCCCCCTGGCCAAATAGGGAGTAAAGAGTTCTTGCTTTCTAAGCTCCCTTCAGCTCTGGAATATTAAGATCCTACACTCCAGCTCAGACCTGCCATCACCTTGGACATGATCTAGATCTGAAAGGGGATCTGTCCAACATTCCCCAAGGCAAAGTCAGTCCATTCGGAAAGGAGTGGTGGACAGCGTCATTATCTGGGGAAGGTTCCACCATTGGACACCTGAAGAACAAGGCTACAAGTTTGGCAAAACCATCTTGTCCTGTATTTATGCAGAACTGATAGAGAAAGCAATGCAGTTGTGTAAAGGTACTTGTGTTTGTGGGTTCTTTTCTCTGAGCCTCAGGCTACCCCTGCCCTAAAATGGGTGCAGGGAGAAAAATGTGGTGTCCTTAAAGACACTAAGTTCTGAGGCATTAGACAGTCACCGTGGTATTAGGAGACTTTTTAATGTTTTTTAAAGGAAAAGAAAGTTAATGTACACAGGAAGCTGAGGCAGAAGGATCAAAAGTTTGGATGCCAGGCATAGGCCGGGGGTAAGAGCATTTGGGGTGCAAACATGACTTTGGTTCCCAGCACCTACATAAAAAGCTGAGCATGACCACAAACACACCTATAACCATAGCACTGTGGCCGTGGAGACAGGAGGGTCACTAGGATTTTCAGGCCACCAGCCTCCAAGGAGATATGTTATCTGAAAGGAGTATGGTGAAAGTGACAGAGCAAGACAAATGTCCTTCTCTGGCCTTCCTCTGCATCCATGCTCACAGGTGGACATATCCATATGGGCAAATGCACACATAACACACAAAATGAAAAAGAAGGGGAGGGAGGGTAAGTAGGAAGGAGGGTAGGAGAGAGAGAGAGAGAGAGAGAGAGAGAGAGAGAGAGAGAGAGAGAGAATTTGATTTGAATGAAATGCAAACGCTACTGTCTTTCCAGCCACACAAGCTCTGAAGACAGGCAGGCACAGAAGAAATTTCTACAGCAAACAGGTAGCTTCTAAAGGCACAAAGCACAAAGGCAGAAGGCACAAGGCAGGAGGAGAGAAACCATGAGCTCCTGAGCGCTCTTGATGTGGCAACGAACAAGTCATAACAGCTTAGCGCTTGCCGAAGCCAATAAGGAGCAACCACAACAACCCTCAGCCAGTAGAACAAGGAAAACGGTGATCGCTCATTGGTGTATCTTACAGCCACATGCTGAGTGCATGTCTATCTGCAGTATCAAGAAAAAGGGCCTCCCAGTACAAGACCATGGGGCAGGTTTGGGAGAACAATCCCCAAGAACTCTGATAAGAAAATCTGGATCTATATACTCCAGGTGACAGAGATTTCCATCATAAAATGCCAACACACTATGCCCCACTGCAGAGCTGACTGAGGAGGCTGGATTGGGATAGGAAAGAGACTGATTTCCCTCAGAGTCGTGTGGGCCATCTGCGGCCCACAAGGTTCATCATTATTCATCTGTCTAACGTTGAGCCTCATAAAAAATTTCCTAACCAGCACCGCCAACGTCACATGTGAGTTCTCGGGTCTGCCTTCACATGGGATTGCCACAGCCTCCAGCTAGCTGATGGTGATGCTCGAACGAACACTGAGTTCAGCACAATTCCAAAGCAAGGAACGAGAGGACTGCAAAGCCCTTGGGCATCTTCCAGTCACCATTGTCATCATCATTGTCATTTGGTGGCTGAGAGAAGCAACACTCTGACAAAATTGAACAACTGCCTCAAGTTCACACAACCAGAAATCAGCAAGGCCTAAGTTCAAACTCAACTCGGTCGGTTGCCAAACCCACTGGTCCGTCCCAAACTCCCTATAGTCAGACCTAGCAGCCACATTGAAAAACAAGGTGAGCTTATTCCCTCTTCTGAGTTTGTATTTGTCTATTTTCTACTGCTATAACAAAACACCTGGGGCTGGGACCTCTATGCATGCAGTTTGGCAAATATCTATTTGCCCTCTGGTGAACCCCAACATGTCAGAGAGGCAGACAAAGAACAAGACACGTGACAAAGGCCTTGCTTCATACAGCTTGATCCTATGAGAGCTAAGTCACTCCATGAAGCCAATGCTGATGCTTTTGGAGGATGATGAATTCATGAGCTAACTACCTTGCTCCACCTTTCGAAGACTAGCACCTCAGGACTCTCACACCAGTGACCAAGCCCCCAGTGGATGAACATTTGAGGGTGTTGTGTGAATTTTCCTCAGAAATGTAAGCAAGATCTGCTCCCTCGGACAGGGCACCCAAGTTGAGCTTGGTGAACCAATGAGTTTATATGGCTAACGTACAGAAGCATGGGAGAGAGGTGTCAGAAGGATGGTGGCCCCAACGCAACCACATCACCAGAAGTTCTCACCTCAGCTTGGATAAGGACTTCCCATGTCTACGTACCTAGAATCCCCTGTTCAGTTAATCTTCCAACCTCAGATTACAGACCACAGCACCTCTACATCTTGAGATCTCCAAGCTATGTAGCCTAAGACCCTGAGACCATATGCAGCTGGGGCAGAATTGCATACAATGGGGAGGAAAGGATGCAGAACTGAGTGACTGGAAACTCAGATGAGGGTCAAATGACCATTCCCACCCTCTGTTTCTATGAGGGAATCTCAACCTTGTTGAAGGTCTCTTCGAGTATCTGCAGGTGCTCTGATTGAGATAGTAATGGCTATTATTCTTGCATAAACTAAAACTAAACCATAGCAGGTTTCCATTCTCTCTCTCTGTGTCTCTCTCTGTCTTTCTTTCTCATGCACACACACATGTATGCACACATGCATGTGCATGCACACGCACACACACACACAATCACTTTCAATTACAGTACCTACTTTTTCTTATTCAAGCCCTCCTACCCCAGATATTACAAATATAATTCATGCGCTCATGCTCACTCCCAACCAGCCATTCTCTAAGTAGTCATCAAAAAGCACCTAGTCTGGGATGCAAGCCCTCCAACCTTCTCATTTTCCAATAAGGCTACTGCCTAAGTCTCTCCTTTTATAAACAGAAACACATTATGCAAGATACTGTAGATGTGGGATTCTTCAAGCAAGCTGGCGGCAGGCTTTCGCTCAGCATAAGTTGATTTAAATAACTTTCTCCCCTTCCAGAATTCTTTCTTGCTGCTTCTCCTTCGTCTCAAATTAAAAGCAGTACAATAATAATCCAAGAACATCACACCCCTGAATTTCAGCCACTTCTCCCTGTATCTTTTCTTCTTCTTCTTTTTTTTTCCATAAGCCTGAGCTATTTTTTGTTTTCTACGTCTTTTTCTTTCCCACTTTGTGCTCTGTGTTGCTTTCTGTGAGACATAAGCAATCAGAACCTTCACATTTAAAGCTGGTTTTTTATTCCCCAAGATCTACAGTAAGTCTCCCATGAGAGCTTGAGAAGAAAGGGGTTCTCTTCAGGGAGTTACACTTCAAAGGACACCAAAGTAAGCATTTAGTTGCTTCTAGTAAAACCGTTGCTTCCATTCACCCAGCAGACAGTCACTGAGCGCATGGCTGGCAGGATTCTGGACCCTGGCCACACAGCAGTGACATTGAAGGGACAAATAAAGGCCTTGTTTATGCTATTCAAACTTAGGTCTCCCTCCTGGGCTTCTTCCCTTTAAAGAAGGACGCTATGAGCCAGGCGGTGGTGATGCTATGCCTTTAATCCCAGCACTAGGGAGGCAGAGGCAGACGGATCTTTGTGAGTTTGAGGCCAGCCTGGTCTACAAGAGCTAGTTCCAGGACAGGCTCCAAAACCACAGAGAAACCCTGTCTCGAAGAACCAAAAAAAAAAAAAAAAAAGAAAGAAAGAAAGAAAGAAAAAAGACGCTATGCCTTTAAATACATCTATGGGCTTGGCTCATCTTCAACAGCAGTCATGGCTAATCTATCCAGGCCCTTAGCTCAAAGCAATGACTCCCCTTTTCTTGTAACTCATTACAAATCTTATCTGCTCTGCCACCAAACATATCCAGAATTTGATTGCTTCTGAGCATCACAACTACCATCCCATCTGATCCAAGCCGCCACCACCGTCCCTGAATCACCGAGGTAGCACCCTGACTGATGTCCTTAGTCTAAGTTCTTAAGCCGAAGTGATCACTATGAAACATAAGTCAGATAAAGGCAGCTCATGCTCAGAACTCTCCAGGGGCCTTCCCATTTCACTCAAAATCAGAGCCAAAGCCCTGGATTCCCCAGCTTCATGATAACGCTCTTGATATCACCAATTATTGTGCTCACACATCTGGCTCTTTCGACAGAGGCCTATTTCCTGTTCCTGAAGCGTGCCAGCACTCTGCTACCTCAGGACCTTTGCCTCTGCTTACCCTGCCTTGAAAGGTCTTCAGTGGCTCTCTCTCTCTTTTCCCTCACACCTTCCCTCATGCCCGTCCTCACACCTGTCCTCACATCTGTCTTCACACCTCACTTCCCCGTCTTACTTTGCCATACCTTCCCAACCCCACTCAAGCATCTCCCTCCTCCTCGCCCTGTTTGGTATTTCTTAATCGCCTAATATAGTATACATATATTCGTGTATTTATATGTTTGTCTCCCCTACTGGAAGGAAGGTTTCATGGGCGGTGGCGCTTGCACTATGTTTAATGCTGCATGCCCTGACTATGCCATTGCCTGGCACTAAAGAACTTTCAATAAATATTTAGTGAGTTGCTGTCTAAAGATTCATGGAAACACAGAAAGAAAGACAGTCACAAGGGAAAAGCCACAAGGTGACTCATTAGAGATTGGTCCATGGAGAAAGGAGATTTACCCACGGGAACTAAAATTTTAATGCATTTTTGCTAATTCTTTGAGACTTTGTATACATGTATACAATGTATCTTGATCAAATTCACCCTAACTCTTCCTCCCAACTACTCTTAGTTCTAATACCTAACCCCAACCTCTCCCAACTTCATGTTCTCTGTGTGTGTCCTTATCTTCTGTCTATCTATCTATCTATCTATCTGTCTGTCTGTCTGTCTGTCTGTCTATCTATCTGTCTATCTAACTATCTATCTATCTGTCTGTCTGTCTATCTATCTATCTATCATCTATAGAGCCCAATTTGTGCTGCCCATGTAATTTCCAGTGTAGGGCCATCGCCTAGAGCACAAATGACCTACATGCAACCACACCCTTAAAGAAAATTGACTCTGCTTATCAACTGTCAATAGCTCCCCAGTTAGGGGTAGGGCTCCTAAACCCTTCTCACCTCCGTACCTGAGGGAGCTTTAAGTATTAAGAGCCAGACACGCCAAACCCTTCCACTCCCTACACCTTGCTCTTTGCAATACTGAGTCTAACTACTGCTCGGCCTCTTGGCTAAGATCAACTGAAGAAGTGAAATCCATTTCTTTACACCTCACACTGACTTCCTTGTAAGTTGCTTTTACTACTAAACAAGGATCAAGTGATGGTCTGTCAACTACCCCTAGGCTTGGGGAGACCATTCACATTTCCATCCAGTTTCTTTCTTTCCTTCTCCTCCTCCTTTTCTTTTTTTTTCTAGACAAGATCCCATGTAGTTGAGGTTGGCCTTGAACTTATGATGTAGCGAAGGATGACTTTGTACTTCTGATATCCTGCCTACATCTGTCACATGCTGATATTTCAGACATGTAGCGCCATGCCCTGTTTATATAGTAATGGGGTTCAAATTCAGGGCTTTGTGTGTGTTAGGCAAGCCTTACGGGCTGAGCTACATCCCTAGACCACACACTTCCCCTTTCTCTTGAATCTCTGTCCTTGCCCTGTGAAAAGATGAGAGACAACGATGACCTGAGCCAAGTCATGCCAAATCAGCAATTTTTCAGACTCTCCATCCGTTTGTTCATCCAAGTCACATGAACAGGCACAGCAGAGACCAGCCAAGCACAACTCAGATCTGTAGATCTCTCAGCCACTCCATACACGTGAGAGAAAATGATAAATGCTAGTTGTTCAAGGTCAGTGAGTTTGAAGGTGGCTTGTTTCATAGCCTCAATGACAAGACAAACCCTAAGATGTGTGGCCAATCCTTCAGGTAGTTATCTAAGCAGCTTTGCCCCCTGTGGCTTGGATGTCATGAGGTCTGCAGGACTTACATAGACTAGCCGTGGAACACAATGTCTCAGCTACTGCAGATCAATAGCCTGGCATGCAGATGAACAAAGCCAGTCTGACATAGCCCAGAGAGACAGATCAGGTTTCTGAGACTAAGAAGTGTGACTAAGAGCCAGACTGTGGATGGGAAAATGCACAGAAATAAACGTTTTCTTCTGAGATGGATTGGATGAGGGCCAGTCAGCCACTCTGACCTTAACCCAGGCTCCCCGCATCCTATTTCAGAGATGCTTTGACAAGGTGCTCAGCCATCGACCCCCACTTTGTTCATGAAACACTGCAGTAGGCTTACTGCACCACAGAGAACTGATGGAGCCCTCAGATCCCCAAATACTGCTTTCTCCAAAGGGCAAAGCAGCAAGCTGTGATCTTTATTTTAAGCTTCTGGATGGAAGCCCCAAATAAATTCACCACCCAGCCATACGTAAATGCACTCCATGGTGCACTGAAGGTCAGTATATTTCCAGATGATCCCATCCTTTCCATAGTCACAGAAATTCTTGCCAAAGAAAAGAGAACATGAGCTAGCAAGGACAACACCTGCTGAACTGTCGCTAAAGGTGACTCTTTGGTCCATTTGAAAAAAGAAGCAAATGCAAACACAGCTTTCAGTCTGGGTTCTAAGAATCAGAGCCATCTCCTTAGTCTCTGTTTGCCTTGCAAGGATGTATCCCTCATGCTTGTTGCATTAGATCATGTTTTGAAAGGCCCAGGTACTACATCCTACCAAATAACCTTCATCTAAAACATGGAGCATCAGAACTCAGTCAAGTCCTTAAACAAGAAGTCAGTGCCATATCTTAGCAACAAATATAAAAACATAAATCACAAGATGCAGGCAATATTGACCTTGTCGTGTTATCTCCAGTCAGTTCCCACCACTATCTCCCCCACTCACCCTATTCACACAACTCAGCTTCCTGGGTCTCTTTCTTGCTTTCGTATGAACATGTTTGCCTGCTGTCTCTGACTTTTGTGGGTTCTGTTACTTGACCCACGCTGCCTGGATTCCTCCCTCATTTTTCCCAGAACTGATCAGATGTCCTTGTTGTCAAAGATCTCCCTAACCACATAGAAAGGTAGGGATAGATAGATGGTAGGTAGATAGATAGATAGATAGATAGATAGATAGATAGATAGATAGATAGATAGATGATAGATAGATAGATGATAGATAGATAGGTGATCAATAGATAATAGATAGGTGATAGATAGATAGATGATAGATAGAAGATAGATAGATAGATAGATAGATAGATAGATAGATAGATAGATAGATGCTAAACCCACTCTAAGCCCTTACAGCATTCCTCATGCTTTTTACTCAGCTTTCTCTATCACAATAGCCCCTGAGCTAATAATGGGCTATCTACTTTCTTATTTGTTCATTATCTACACACACACACACACACACACACACACACACACACACACTTTGCTCAATTCTGTATCCCCTACATATTGGGAAATACCTGACACCATGGTAGGAATTCAGTGAACAAACTTTCATTTCTTAAGTAGTGACTTCATGACAGATGGTTAATATATGACAATCGTTTAACAATGAACAAATACTTTTAAGTGTGTTTTACATAAGAATCATGATAGCGCCATTGCTTCCACTGTACAGATCAGGGAAAAAAAAAGCTCAAAAAAAGGCTAAGATACTTGCTTGAGACCCACACCAGCTCTCTTTGAGCAGTCAAGGCCACACTACCTACAGTGTGCAGGCTACTGTTCAAACATCATCTGGTGGTTTGGGTTACAAAATGCATATCAGGCACACCCTTGGCAACAGGAATATTCTATGAGCATTCCTTTCTGTCATTGGTCACTTTTTGTCCCAGAAGAATCAAACCCAAGGCTAGATGTTCTTCCCCCAAAGTAGACGGATGGTTAACAACTTTAGCTTTCCTTTATTCCACCATGGGGGACAAACAGGGTCAGAGTCATCCTGAACTGTACTGGGACATGAACGGCCAGGGATAAAATAATAAATAAGTCAATAAATGAAGGAAGGAGGGAAGGAAGAGAGGAAGGAAGGAAGGAAGGAAGGAAAGAAGGAAGGGAGAAAGGGAGGGAGGAAGAAAGGAAGGAAGGCAGGTAGGCAGAAGTTGATCTACTCTGAAACCCCATTAGAGTTTTCCAGAGACCTTGCTATGATAAAACACTATTTCAATCTCCCATACTCCAGGAATTTAGGGATTTATTAAAGAATAAAAGTAAAAAGTTCGACCTGCATTGGTGTGCTTCACCCTCGGTGCCAGTCAAGTGCTTAGTTGGCACTAGTCAGGTTCTGCAAACATCAGCTCGGCCTTCCCATCGGCCAGTGATGATGATGGCATGGGAGAGGATTGTGGGTCACTCAAGACCAATGGACCAAGAAACAAATCCGATCCCTGCTAAGCCCCACGGGGGCTTCGTTTTAAATAATCCCCTTTTCTTCTCCGCAGTCACCCACTCTTATTTTGTCCCAAACTGGTTACACCTCCTTACTACAGGTGTCTGTCCCCAGCGGGTGTGAGCTTGTGCAATGGTTAGGACTCTGTTTCCATCACCTCTGCATCCCTAAGGATCAACCCCACCTCTGACATGTGTTAACGTTAGGTACATATTTGCTGACTCAGGGAAGACGCAGCATGAGCCTCACATATCAACTGCATCCTCTAGCAAGCAGAACAACTAGCCTCTTCCGTACAGGGCAAGCAGCAAAAACGTGGAAAGAGACCTCTGAGCTGACCGCAGTGTCTAGTTCCCCACCATGCATACATCTCTCATCCCTCACCTGCCCCTCCCTGAGGCCCAGAACACCCACATGCACCTTCCAAACATGCTTAAGAAGGAGCAAGCATCCCCCGCCCAGCGCCCCACCCTACCTTACCACAGCCCGACACATCGACGTTAAGTTACCTTTAAACTGTGTCTGTTCGCATCTGCGGTTTCTGGATAAAAGATAGCGTTTGGGCAGCCGCTCTGCTGCACCCCGACAAATGAGAGATCTACCACCCCTCTGAAGGAACAGCAGCGCCTTGCTCCTCCCTGGCTAACTGCATTCGCTCACCCATTCCCTGCAAAACAAATCATCTTCTTTTCCTTGCACTAAAACCCATCCATCAACAAATCCCGAGTCCCTAAGAAACGTCTCCCACGCCCGCGGAGGGCGCCCTCCACACAGAAAAGCACACACTCACAAACCTCAGTCCAGAGCCAGCAGGTGTGGGCATGTATTTAATCTGTCCTTTGAAAACAAGCCGGTTTATGAGGGGTAGGGTTGAAACGAAAGGGATGACCAGGAACCTTGTGGAAAGCAATGTAAATGTCAAGTAGCCCAAGTTGGGAAACTATTTACCGCGCCAATAGTTCACGCGGTTTCACTCCTAGTCCTGGGGAAGGCCACGTTCAAAGAAGCGAAGCGCGCAGCCCGGGGCAGCAGCAAGTGCTCCCTTCTCGGTACTGCTTTCCAACTCCGCTGTCCTTTGAGGATTTTCCCATCAACCGCACCCTGTGGTCCCAGCATGGGGCTCAGCCTGTCAGGCCTGGGAACCCGGGTCTGCACACACCGCTGCAAGGATCGCCGTCCCCTACCTGGGTGGAAAATCCGCAGCTAGCCGGGCAGCAGCCGAGCAGCCTCAGTCTGGGCAGCCGCGGCTAACGCAGCGCCCCGGATCCCAAGCAAGGCAGGCACTTGCCCGGGACACACCTGCACTGCCGCGCCCTGGTCGCCGTCGCCACCACCCGCCTCTGTGTAGCGCGCTCCCGCCCCCCTGCAGCACCCCAGCCTTCCCGGGACTCGTGAGTCCTCTGTTCAGCAGGATCAGAGCGCTAGCCCAGGCACAGACCTTATTCACTGCGGAAAGCTCTTTCCGTCTAACCCCCTTTCAGATTCAAGAGTTCAGGATAGGTTGGAGGGGAGCCAGCGCCCACTCCCAAGTCCCGCCCTCCGCTTTCTGGATTTGCAGATGGACAGATCTGCAAACTTCTTAGTCCATTAGGTTTGCTCCCAGTTGACTATAATTATCTTGCTCTCCCCATCCCCCTTCCCCTACCTAAGGCGACAAGGTGCAGATGGCTCCAAGCTCTATCCCCACCCACCCCTGACGAGGGTTTGTCACATGACAAAATTCTCTGGCAGGGGGAATCCTCGGATTAAGCGATCCCCAAATTACCTGAGATAATGGATGTTGACAAATCACTCTGGCCTTGTTAACCCCTTTGGGCCTGAAAAAGAGCTTGCTTAGCCGGTGGAGGCTCTAGATGGGAGTGAGGAAAACTTGGAGGGTTTGGACATATTGGAGAAAGGCTCTAAACATTTTCCTCTTCCCAACGCCCTCAACTCATGATCATAGCTGGCTCACAGCCACAATTCAGCCAGCCTGGAAAGACTTTCTCCAAGCACAGGGCTCCTTGTAGGAGGAAATAAAGAGTAAAATAACCATTGAAATGTATTTAAGGGAATAAAGGGGACGAGTGGAAGAAGGATGTCTATGCACCACATGGGCAGTGCTCTCAGAGGTCAGAAGAGGGCATTGGATAGCCTGGAACCATAATTACAAACAATCGTGAACTGCCATATGGGTGCTGAGATTTGAACCCTGGTCCTCAGAAGACCAGCAAGTACTCTTAACCGCTGAGCCATCTCTCCAATCCCAAACGATAACATTTTTAAAGAACAAAAGTAAAGAAAAAAGGAGAAGGTAACACAAATGTCTATAAATAAATAGCTGGGTAAATAAATTACTATAGTAATATTAAAAATTATGCTGGAGAAAATAGCTCAAAAATGAATCTGGACCTTTATATCATATATAAAAACTAACTCATAATAAGTTAGTTATAATAAGTTAAATATATAAATACAAAAGCTAAAATCATAAAATCTTTACAAAAAGTTATGACTTGCATTTGACAATTATTTCTTGGATACAATCCCAAAAGCCTAGATAATTCAAAAATTAGTTTATTTTGTCAATATGCCTCTAGTCCTATGTCAATATGCCTCAGGAGGCTCAGGTGAGAGGATCTGAAATTCAAGGATAAAGACCCTAATCCCAAAAAACAAAGTTATTGGTGGATGTGTGTGTGTGTGTGTATGTGTGTGTGTGTGTGTGTGTGTGTGTGTGTGTGTGTAAGAAAGAGAAAAAGAGGGATGGAGAGAGAGACCAGCAAAATCAGAACTCCTGTTCTTTGCAGATCTGCTCTGTGTTTAAGGAATTCTTACTCTGTGCCGCGAGTTTGTCTCACTGTGCTTATCACAGGTCTGGCCCTTCAGAGAAAGCCTTCCTTCGCAACACACTTCCATCTGCCTTTGTAGGACCCCCACCCAGCCTGTCACAATTCGTCATTCAACAGATTCACTGCGTGCCAGGACCCGGAGTGCCTTCTGTTTACAAACCAGCACATGGCACCAGGGGCTACTCTGAAGGGTCTTCAGTGCGGTGCCTCTGTCTACAGCAAGCCTGACCTCCCATACATACACATGGCACCAGTGGCTACTCTAAAGAGTCTTCAGTGTGGTCCCTCCGTCTATAGCAAGCCTGACCTCCCATACGTACACATGGCACCAGGGTCTACTCTGAAGGGTCTTCGGTGTGGTCCCTCCATCTACAGCAAGCCTGACCTCCTATACATACTGGACCTCAGGGATCCCTGGCCCTAAGAGAGAAGAATAGCTTCAGCTATCCGAAAAGGGTTCTTCCTGCTTGGAACTTAGTTTACCTGGTCCTCTGTGCTTCCCGTGACCTCCAATGTTTTCAACACCATTTCTATAATTTATCCATTTTTAGAGGATCTTGGCTGGATGAGATGAATGACTTGCTATCATTGATTAAACATTACCAGGAATCAGGACCCAACTTGCTGATTTTCAGTCTTCACGATATTTTCATGAAGTCTGTAGCAGTTTCCAACAGATTATGTAACCTGCCAAAGTCTGTAGTGAAACCAGAAGAGAAAGACAAGTTGTCCGGAGCCCAATTCAGCAGTGGTAAGGACCGCCACAATCTATGGTCTCCAGTGTTAGAATAGCCTTCTCTTTGCGGGGAAAGGAATGGAATCCTGACATCTAAGAATGTAAAAGACGTATCAGTTTTAAAAGGCTCCTTTGTGGTCCGCCTTGAGTCAGATGCATACAGGATTTGTTTTAAATTTAAGGCTCATCTCTCACCAAAATTCTAGTGTAAAAAATTAATTTAGTTTTCCCTATTCCTAAGGACCCAAAGCACAAACTTCACACTCTCAATAGGGGCTTCTGTTTAATTTTTTTTTTTCAGTGAGCACAGAGAACCATTCGATTGTCAGCATCGTCCTGCCATGGAAGATTACTATCAAGTGTGACTACCCACCTCATTAATATGAACACTTCTCAGAAAGCATGCTTATCATTTCAGTTTGGAAATGTAAGGGACAGCGACAACTTAAATTCTTTGCTTAGAAGAGCAAAAGTCACCACTAGACAACTGGGAAAAATCCACATTGTGTTTGTGTTTGTAAAAGCCCAGGCACAGGTGAGTGCAGAAGCCATCCAGCAGCTTCTGGCTCCTGGCTGCAAAGGACAAGTGACAGGTAAAGTGGACTGGAAGCCACACATCCTGGGAAGTCCTGGAGTTCACTCTGCAGGCCTTTGACTGAGAGACATGTGGTCAAAATCCCTTGTGTGGTTTTCTAGGAGGGTGAATCTCCTCCACTCCCTGCACTCCAGAGAAGGGGTTCAGATAATAATAGACCCAGAATTAGCTGATTTACTGTGTGTGTGTGTGTGTGTGTGTGTGTGTGTGTGTGTGCGCGCGCGTGCACGCGCACACGCGCGCTTCTCTGTGGATATCTGTAGAGGCCAGATGTCAACCCCAGGTACCTTCTTTCACCAGCTGCCTTGCTTTGTGAGTCAGAGTCTCTCACTGGACTGGAACTCACCAATTAGGCCAGTCAGGCTGGCCTTCGAGCCCCAAGACCTTCCTGTCTTAGCCTCTCCAGTGCTAGGATTACAAATGTGTGTCACCAAGTCTGGTTTTTGTTGTTGTTATTGTTGCTGCTGTTGTTTTTGCATGGGTTCTTGGTTCGAAATCAGTCCCTTGTGCTTGTATAGTAAGCTCTTACCATTTGAGCTATTGCCCTATGCTTGGTCATTGGTATCTAGGAGGAAAATATAGCCCAATACTATAGGCAAACCTGCAGTGATATTTTGTTTATGTTTTAACAAATAAAGCTTGCCTGAAGATCAGAGTACAGAGTTAAGCCACTAGAGGCCAAGCAGTGGTGGCACACACCTTTAATCCCAGGACTCGGGAGACAGAGCGGAGGGATCTCTGTTAATTCAAGGCTACACTTCGTTACACTAAAAGAGAAACAGAGCTCACACATAGGTGATCCCAGCACTTAGGAACCCACACCTTTAATCTTAGCACTAGGGAAATGGAGACAGGAGTGATGTGGCTGGGCAGAGAGAGGACTATAAGGCGGGACGAGACAGGAGCTCATTACAGTCTGAGGTTTGGTGGAGACAGGTGCAGTCTGAGGCTTGCTCCTGCAGCCTGAAGATGCAGTCTAAAGAGACAGTATGAGGACAGGATCGCCCCTTTGGTCTGAGCGTTGGTAAGGTAAAATGTCTCTCTAGTGGCCGACTGCACTGCTTCTCTGACCCTTCAGCTTTCACCGCCTCTGCCTAACATCTGATTCCGGGTTTTATTTATTAAGATCAAATAGAATTCATGTTACACAAGCCAAGCAAATTCTAGAGATGGTCTGCAGATCTTTCACTGAAATCAGGGAGAGAAAGGGACTGTACACCGTCTCTCAGCCAGCTAGAAGAGGAAGGGACTTCCACGGGCTGACAACTGCTGACAGACTTCCCGTTCATCCTGAATTTTATCACTGTTTCAATTTGGATGATTCAAAGCTTTCATCAAACAGTGTTAAAATGCCACTGCCCTGCATCAAGACGCTCTCAACAGCCAGGTCCACTCTAACGATCGACTTAACCGGCACCTTTAAGCAGTGTGCTTGGCACTGAAAGGCGTTCGCTGTGAGCAATTGCTGATCGCAAAATCCTGCAGGGGGGTTATGCACGCTGCTTTTATTGTAGAAATCAAAAAGCTTAGAGTGGCTGCGTGGTTTTCAAGCAGTAAATAATGGGGTGGGGAGGCGTATCATACTACAATCCAAAGCCTGGGTTCCCTCCACAAAACCACTCCAAAGGCAGACGCATCCATCTACGCCTTATATTTTGTACTTATATTCTGTATGTATTCTCTCTTGTGTGTCTTCCCACATGCATCTTCTCCTCCTAATGTTGTAGGAACTCTTGACTGTAAAAGTTGTTTTTCGGGTAAGCTCCTGCTGAGAGTCCACCTTCTCTGAGAAATTGTTCCAGGGTTTCTGGTCCTAATCCAGTTCTCCAGGGCAATCCTCCCTTCCAGGTATATATGGAGCATCTGTACCAGGTCTTCATTAACTCCCTGAATGCATCTTTATTCTCTTCAGACAAAGGAAACACAGAAATGACTGCAAGTATCATAGAATATACGTAAGAATAAACTATATTTTGAAATGATATATGTATGAAATGTCACAATAAAACTCATTTATTTGTGTGCCAAGCAAAAAATTAAATATACATTTTCAGTGACTGTTTAATATATTTCTATATATTTCTAATATATTTCTATATATATATTAAATATATATCAATATAAGTATTTTTATATCTTACTATATAAAATATATATTGGCTAAGATTTTGAGCACATATTGTATACCAGGCACAGTACTAAACTACTTACATGTTCTAGCTTGTTCAGTCTTCACAGCAACTTCATAAAGGAAGTTCCTTTGCACTTATGAAATAAGCGTAGCGATTCATACAGGGATAAAACAAGTCCCAAAAGTCACATGACTGAACTGGAGAGCTGGCTCGGTGGTTAAGAACACTGGTTGTTCTTCCAGAGGACCTTGTTTTCCCAGCACCTACATGGAGGCTCAGAACCAGTTCCAGGGAATCTGATGCTCTCATCTTGCCTCCTTAGGCACCAGATGCACACACACACACATACACACACACACACACACAGAGAGAGAGAGACACACACACATACACACGGTACACAGATGTGCAGGCAGGTTAAGTTAGGCAAACCAGCTCAAGAGGCTGTAGTTTTAAAACCACTGCTGAAGCTTTATAGGTTCTGGCACAGAATGAGGAGATGAACTGGCCACTTAGAAGTTTTCACAGGAGAAATTTTAATGGTGTCCTGAACAATTACTGTCAAGGGACCAGGAAAATGAGGGTCCAATGGACATTGTGGTATGCAACAGGTGCTCAATAATGCCAGTCTATAATACAAATACATATTTAAATATATTGAAATGTGTATTTAAATTTTTGGTTATGTATAAAGAAATGAGCTTTATTGTAACATTTTTAGATATGTGCATCAATAGTAAAACAGTTTATTTTTGTATACCTGTCATGTGCTTTTATGTGTAGCCATTTCTGTGTTCCCAGTGTCTAAAGAGAATGAAGATATAATATGTTCAGTGAAAGAATTTAGACACAGTAGAGAATCCATACACCATTCAATCCAGGCTCCTTCAGTGACTGTAGGGTTTAGAAAGATGTGAATTCCGTGTGTGGCCCATGACCAGTGATTGGCAGTTCTAGAGGTAATCACAGCCCCCTTACCTATGATTTACTGAGACTCCAAAGCCTAGCAGCATTTCTTTGCAACAGAGTCTGATTTTAGACATTGGTGAGATCTAACAAAGGCCCTTCTAGAAGACCTGTCTCTGTTCTCCTGGTTGTGAGAGGGGAAACAGATAGCTCTGCTTGTGGCTGGCAGCCGTTCTAAGCCGTGGTGAGGACCAGCACCTGCACAATGGCCTCTGCCTTAGCCCAGGCTCCTCCAGTCTCCCTCCAGTCTCCACAGTTCTCAGTCACAGAAAGTGTCAATGACTGTGAGGGTGCAACCTGCCCACGGCACTGAGCTTCTCATTGGCCATCTGACCTGTGATGTCATCAGAATCCATCCTGAAGACCTGCTTTTCAGGACACCTCCTGGGACCAAATGCCATCGCCTACATTTTCCTCTGAAAGCAGAGCCCTTGCGTGTAGTACACAGGGTACAAGGGTAGGGATACTCTAAAGGGTAACATAGGGGAGGAAGGGAAGCAAATGTAAGGGTTCATTATCACACTCATCACTCCTGTTGACAACTGAACATTAGCCTTGCAGGAAAATTCTAAGGAAATGGATCAAATATGACACAGAAATACTGCCCAAGGGTTAAAGAGCAAATCACTATGTACCAGTTTTCATCCCACATCAGGCAAAGCTTATGCTGTGTACTGTTAACTGTTTGCTTCTGCTGGTTACCTTAGGCACAAGTGTCCTGATGATCAAATTGTGGGTAAGAGTCCCTCATCGAGTCTGAGAAAAGTCCTGGGACAGAAAGGGGAAAATACTCTGTATAGCTGAGGGAGCTGGGGGGTTGCGGGGAGGCACTGCAGAGATCCTTACACACAGCTGGTTCCTTCACCATTATTCAAGTGGGCTGAGAGGGTCTGAGACAACTGTCCACACAGCGCTACCAGACATCAGAGGGAAATAAGGATCCACAAGTTCAAATCCAGCATTCATCACAACCATCTAACTACCTCTGTATGCCCAGTAATGTGAGATGTGAGCATATGCAGAGACCACTGAATCATATGGGTGTGTGTGTGTGTGTGTGTGTGTGTGTGTGTGTGTTAAACAGATAAGCCATGGCAGGGCTGAGGATGTAGCTCAATGGTAGGGTACTTGCTTGGACTGAGGAAGGCCTTGGCTTCAATTCCAAGCACTACTAGAGACAGGATATGGGGCAGAGTGGGAAAGAGAAAGAGGGATGGATTATGAACAATGACCTGTGATGTGGCATGAGAGGTAATAGAAAGGCTATCAAAGGAATAGAGATTATCTCTCATTGGTTATGAACCCTTAATTGTATCACACCATTCATGCTCAAGAACACATATAAAAACCGGGTGGTGGTGGCACACACCTTTAATCCCAGTGCTCAGGAGGCAGAAGCAGTTTGATCTCTGTGAGTTCAAGGCCACCCTGGTCTACAAGAGCTAGCTCCAGGATAGGCTCCAAAGCTACAGACAAACCCTGTCTCGAAAAAACAAAAAAAGAAGAGAAAAGAAAAAGATATATAAAGTATATAAAGATTGCATTGCTTTCAGCTTCTTAACATACAATGCCTTGCTAAGAGTGGCCACTGAGAGAACCACGATATGTAAGGCTACATAGGTTTACATGCATGAAATTTGTCCTGTTTAGCATATGTTGGATGTGATTTCAGAATACTTTAACTCGTTGTCTTATTAAGATTTCCCTCTGGGATTCATTAGTGTCAGCTCTTGCAAAAGAAGCTAGATAGAAAGCAACTTAACTATGAACTGGACTAGCATCGTGGTCAAACAGAATCTCTAGATCGGATGTCATTTAGAAGCTAGTTTAACCAAGTTTGGACCTCCCACATTGACCATTTCATAATTCATAGTTGCAAAGAGTTACAGTCTGTTGCAAAAGGCCATTTTCTTTTCCTGGGGGAGATGCTCAGTTTGTGGGGAGCCCTGTGGTTTCACAATGGAAAGGGTGAGATGTATGAACGGCCCATGACTCTAAAGCCAGATATCTGGGACTTGGTTTGCCTTCACTTCTCGGAATAGTGGAATAAAAGGAAAAAGGATAACCAGTTTGGAATCATTGGGTGGCCCTCTTGTCCAAAAGTATTGGGGACAAATTCTTCCTTTAATGCAAGAGTCTGTGAAAGTGCAAACCCGGCCACGCCATTTGTTTCCTTGTTTTTGTTTGTTTGTTTGTTTGCAAGGTAACAGTTTTCATAATGACATTTTCATACAAACATGCCATTATTCTTATATATTATTCATTATATATTATTCTTGTCCCCCTCCACTCACCACTCCCCTCTTTTTTTGTCCCCCTAAATAATTCCTCCTGTGCTTTCATGTTATATATATTTCCTAGTCTTCTCTTGTTCCCCTCTCCCCTCTCTTTAGGCATCTTCCTCCCTTGTCATGATTCCCTTTCTACTTCCCTATTATACAAACATGCAAACATACATACATACATACATACATACAGGTGCATACTCTACAAATGAGAGAAAATCAAGTGATTTTGGTTTTTTCATTCTGGCTTATTTCGCTTAACACAATTTTTTCCAGGTCCATCCATTTTGCACAAGGGAAATCCCAGAAACCTATGTTCTGGCCACATCTCTACTGTTAGCTATGTTTCTCTAAGAAAGAAGGAATTCAGCAGATGGGTCAACCTGGGTAGCAGGGATGGGTCACTTTAAGAAGGGCTGTTCCTTCTCCCTAGGTTGTCCCCACCACACCCCTCCAGAGATTCTTGTCCAGCAAGACTTAAAATTTTACAGATTGTAAATTCCTCAGTCTCACCCCTAGCCCTGTAGCAGGACCACCTGCAGGGATGCCTTCCCAAGACAAAGAGTCACTCTCTACCTGGGAACCCACTGGCCATGCTGACCTAGGCAGATCATCACTCTCCTTCCCCTCTGTCATTGTGACTTCTCCAGGCTCATTCCTGCTTTGGAGTAGGCCACCCACAGGAACCTGCCTTCCCTTTCTGGCTTCTTTCCTTGGAGATTCTACAGATCCTCATGGCAGACCCAGCTTTTCTCCTTCCTGAGGATCCTCTTAGCCCCACCCTTCAAGCCCATCCCCATTTCTTTATGTCAGCCCTAATACCTAGAATCACACCTTGGGCCCTCAGTGGCCACACCTAGCAGGCTCTTGGACATGTTCCTTACCAGGCAACCCACACCCACCACTCTCTTCTAAGATCCAGAGATGGCAACAAAAAGCAAGGAAGGGAACACCCACCCAACAAAGACAAGACCAGATATCAACACCTAGAATTATAATCATCCCAAACCCGAATGCCTGGACACCAGCATAAAAACACAATCAATGACAGCCAGGACAATATGTCTCTACCAGAACCCAGCATCCCTAACGACAATAGGCCCTGAGAAAGATAACACAGCTAAATCACAAGACAAGGACTCCAAAGCAACTATTATGAATATGTTCAAAGACCTAAAGAGGTTATTGATACATCCATTAATAAATTGTAGGAAAACACAAACTAAGAATGGAAGAAAACAGTTCAAGACATTAAAGTGGAAATAGAATCACTAAAGGAAACCCAAACTGAAGTAAAACTGAAAATGAAATCTTTAGGAAGTCAAACAAAAGCCTCAGAGGTAAACCTTGCCATCAGAGTACAAGAGAGAGGAGAGAGAATATCAGGTAATGGTTACAAGATAGAAGAAACAGACACCTCAGTCAAAGAAAATACTAAATCTCAAAAAAAAAAAAATCCAGGCACAAACACCCAAGAAACTGGGGACACTGTGAAAAGATTTAATCTACAAATAATGGGAATAGAGTAAGAAGAAATCCAGGTCAAAGGAGCAGAAAATACTTTCAATGAAACTGTAGAAGAAAATTTCCCCAACCTAAAGGAGGAACAAGAGGCATACAGAACACCAAATAGACTGGACCAGATAATAAATTAGCCACAACACATCATAAGCAATACACTAAATGCACAGACCAAAGAAAGAATATTAAAAACTGCAAGGGAAAAAGACCAGATAACATATAAAGGCAGACCCATTAGAATAACAGCTGACTGAGAAACCATAATTAGAATATACTTTTTTCAATAAAAAATAAATATAAAAAAATAAAAACTGCTAAGGGCAGTTAGGAAGAGCCTAACTAAGGGAGGATGTCCCAAGCAAGACCAATCAGAGAGGGGAAAGCACCAAGGAAGTGTGAAGGACCCCAGAAGCCAATACAGACATCTGACCAGAGCACAGTGGGAAGCTTGAGCCTTGGCTTCCTCTCTAAACACACACACACACACACACACACATATACACACACACACACACACACACACCTTTTTCTAGGTAAAGATGCACACTTATTTTTATGTGTTCAAGTTATGCTCAATATATATTTTCTAAAATGATCTCCAGCTAGGTGCAATGGCATGTCTATAATCTCACCACTTTGGGAGGCTGAGACAAAAGGACCTGAGTTCAAAGCCAACCTGGGCTAGATGTCACTCCCTTCTTTCAAGATAACCAATAAGAGAGTTCTGTTAAAGACTATATTCTTCTTTGTTTACTGTGTTTGTGTTCTAGTCAGCACACAAAACAAGAGGTTTTGTTGTGGTATTTCCATACATGATTTTTTCCAGTTGACCTTCACCCCTGACTCTCCTCCCCACCCCTGACCCCCTCTGACAACCTTTCACCCCAGAAATCCCTTTCTAATTTCGTGATGCGTGTACTCAATCCTCTTCCTTCCTTTTCTAACACCTCTTTTCCCTTACTGTGGTGCCCTTTTGTTTGTTTTTGTTTGCTTGTTTTATTTTCTGTGTATGGATGTTTGGCCTGCATGCATGTCTATAAGGTCCTCAGGTCCCCTACAACTTAAGTTACAGACTGTTGTGAGCCACCAGGTGCATTCTGGGAATGAAGCCCAGGTCCTTTCATGAAGAGCAAGCGCTGTTAACCACTGAGCCATCTCTCCATCTCCCTGAAAGCTCCTCTTTAGTTTCATGACCTTGACCTCTACCCGCACACATATCCATTTATTGATTGATTGATATTGGCCCCTGTCTAGAGTACAGATGACTAAAATTTCCCCAGTTGAGACCAGCAGTTCTCAAATGGAGGGTTGTGACCCCTCTGGGGGTCTAATATCAGGGATCTTGCATATCAGATATTTACATTATAATTGATAAAAGTAGCAATATTACAGTTATGAAGTAGCAATGAAATAATTCTGTGGTTGGGGTCACCACAACATGAGTAAGTGTATTAAAAGGTCACAGCATTAGGAAGGTTGAGAACCACTGCTCTGGGCTGTCTGTTCACTCTGCTGAGAGTTTCCTTTTCCACGCAGAAGTGAAAAGCTACATTCCTAAGTCACATTTTCAGATGAATGACATTCACCCCCTCTGACAGTTCATCTTCACTGTCAACTTGACTGAATTTAGAATCACCATGGGAGCACACCTCTGGGTATGTCTGTGAGGGTATGTTGAGAAAGAATTAATGGAGAAAAGAAAACCAGACCTGAATATGGGCACCACCATTCCATGAACTTAATGAGAGAGAGAGAGAGAGAGAGAGAGAGAGAGAGAGAGAGAGAGAGAGAGAGAGAGAGGAGTATCAGCACTCACACCTCTCAGCTTCCTGACTGTGGATGTAATGGACCAACTTCCTCATGCTTCTGCATGACAGCATCCTGGATATAATGGACTATACCTCCAAGCTGCAGACCAAAGCAAATTCTTCTTTATAATGTCAGGTATTTTGTCAAAGCAATTAGAAACTAACAGCCCCATAAGTCATTGTGATTGTTTGAAAGAAAATGGCCCCAAAGGGGGTGGCACATTAAGAGGTGTGGCCTTGTTGAAGTAGAGTGTAGCCTTGTTGGAGGAAGTGTGTCACTGTGGGAGCGGGCTTTGAGGTCTCTTTAGCTCAAGTTTCCCTCAGTGTGATACTCAGTCCGCTTCCTGTTGCCTTCTAATCAAGATGCAGCCAGCACCATGCCTGCCTGAATGCCTCCATGCTCCCTGCCATGATGAAAATTAATTAAACCTCTGACACTGTAAGCTGCCACATCAATTAAATGTTTTCCTTTGCCAGGCGGTGGTGGCACACACATTTAATCCCAGCACTCAGGAGGCAGAAGCAGGCAGATCTTTGATTTTGAGACCAGCATGATCTACACAGTGAGGTCCAGAATAGCCAGGGTTACACAGAGAAACTCTATCTCAACTCAATCCCCCCCAAAAAATGTTTCCTTTATAGGCATTGCTGTGGTCATGGTGTCTATTCACAGAAATAGAAACCCTAAAATAGTCTTAAAGTTAGATATTTTGGCAAAAATCCCACACACTAACCTTGTTCAGTTCCATGTAGACTAGGATTTCTTGAGCATTCCCCATTGGCATGGCTTCCTGGGACACTGGCAAGCAGTGACTTTGTCCTACAAAGATTCATAACTATAAGGTTTTGTATAGTTTTAAAGAGAAAATACAATCTTTGAGGCAAAAAATGAAACTAATAACCAACTTGCTACATCCTGTGTATGTATCCAGGTCTTGTTTCTTCTGCATCAATGTGTTCTGGCTCTTTATTCTCCATTCATACCTTCCTGGATCCATGTTCACAGCTGTCACCTCTACTTGGGACACCTTCCTTGGCTTAGTCTTCACTTGGCTGAATTCTTGTCATCATTTAAAATTTAGCTAATGTTGCCCTTGGTTAACTCCCCTCCAGAGGTGGAAGGTATTGCTGAAGATACCATGCACTTCAGAAACATTGTTCACAGACCCCTGAGCTGGAAGCGACCTAAATGCACCCTCCCTGAGGATTAGCTTTCATGGTACCAGAAGATGTCATGCAAGCTTCCAAAGGAAGTAGGTGACCAACAGTCCTAGCTATATCACCTATGAACTACATCAATGACCAGCATAGCACAATAACCCTAAGGTGCACTAGTAGTACACAGATCTTGGCAGTAGCCAACAGCTGTCTAATTGGACTTACAAACCACTCAAGCAGAGGGAAACCATGCCTGATACTGGAATCCTAGCTTGCTCCTCAGTGCCAGTGAAGTCATAGGAAAATCTACACCACTACTATAATCCCTAATAACAATTTGAGTTTTAAACATTTGTTATTATGACCACAAATAATTGGTGGTTCATGATGTGGGATTCCTCTCCATATGCTGTGAATGTTTTATTACCATTGGTTAATAAAGAAACTGCTTTGGTCTATGACAGGGCAGAATACAGCAACACAGGAAATCCAAACAAAAAATAGAGGAGAAAAAAAGGCAGAGTCAGGCATATGCCATGCACCTGCTGAAGGAGAAAGATGCCAAAACCTTACAGGTAAGAAATCCACAGCTTTCTATCCACTGTAGAAACAAAAGCAGAACCTCTTTTCCAAAAAAGCTTGTCCATAGACTTAAATTTTGAAATCAAGATACCTTTAAAATATTTATTTTGGTTTAGTTTAGCAGCCCATACAATGAAATGTCTCTCTGTAGTTAGCTGATTCACAGTCAAAAAAAATCAAAGAAAATACAATAATATGCATAATTCAGACTCTTTGTGTATTTTTAATCTTTATGTGGCTTTTTTTACTCTATTTCTTTTACTTTTATTTTTTAATTTTTGATTTTTGAGACAGGGTTTCTCTGTGTATCCTTGGCTGTCCTGGATCTCACTCTGTAGACCAGGCTGTCATTGAACTCACAGAGATCTACCTGTCTTTGTCTCCCAAGTGCTGGGATTAAAAACATGTGCCACCACACCTGGCTAATCTATTTTTTTTTAAGGACTTTCTCTAGCCTTTGTCTTTTCTCTCCCAAGACTACATATGTTTTTAAACACACTGTAAACCGTTTAGAGGTTTTTTTTAATTTCTATCTAAACCTATCTTTACTGTATATCTCTATCTTTTTTGAGCACATGAGTTTTTAATCTGCTAAACAGCATGGCTAGGATTAAAGCTGCAGCTTTGGCAGCTGACACCACCACATTCCTTAACTTTTTGAGAGTCTAGCTTCATGGTGGAGGTACTGGTGGGAGCCATGGTTTTTGCCACAACTCTGGAGTTTCTAGGTCAATGTCACCACCAAGAAACATGCTAACGGCTGCTCATAAACACCATTTACGTGTTTGGTGGCAGAGTCTCAAAAAAAGCTGCACAGTTTTTGCTGCTAATGCTGAGTCAGGAAGCCTCCCTTAAAGGAGCTACACCTCTGCTTGCCTCTAGCAAACAGAGCCTACTAGAGAAAGACAGTTACCAAGAAGCTGTACTTAACTCTGTTCTTGTCTATCTAGAATCGTTTTTAAAAAAAAAAAAAAAAAAAACTTTCTCAGACTTTATGTGGAAATTTATGCCAAACGTTTGCGCACCATTTGTAAATAGAGACTACACTTTCGTTTCCTGGCCACCCAGATCCAAATAATCACACAGAAACTACATTAATTACAACACTGTTTGGCTGATGGCTTGACGTATTTCTAGCTAGCTCTTACATCCTCATCAAGAAAACTCTTTGCAACAGAAACCACTAAAAAATAATAATAACCAGTCAAAATGCTGAGTTGTGAGGCCCAGTCCCAGTGGTTATATCTAAAAAATACTCCTGTGCCTAAGGCTCAGGGAACATTGTAAAAGAGGAGGTGAAAAGATTGTAAGAGCGAGAGGATCAGGGAGTTTGCTGTGAGATTGCATCTCTTAATAATGTCAGAAGCTACACCCATGAAATCTCACCCAACATGACTGCCCAGACATAAGCAGAACAAGGTTGACACCAAACAGGACAAGGAAAATCCCATGAGACCTCAACCCAACACAAAAAAACTATAGGCAACTAAGGAACGCTGGGCATAAGAGAAGTGGTCCTCCCCATGGAAGAACACACCAATCTGTTGTCCCATACCAGTCAGCTCTGAAAATATATATGCAAATAACATTACACATAGTGAGCAGGTTATATTTAGGAATATATATATATATATTACATACATGCATGCAATAACAATCTGTGAAAAAAGAGGCCATGAATTTAAAGGCGAGTGGAGAGGCTTTCAAAGGAAGAAAGGAAAAAGAGAAATGCAATTAAATTATAATCTCAAAACTAAAAAATTTAAAGCATACTTCAGGTGTTTGTACTGTTATTTCCATGACTGCTTTAATAAAATCTGATACAAATCAAAAATAAATAAAAATATTGGCAGCAAAAAAAAATTTTTTTTAGTTAAATTGTCCTCATGTATACCATATACATAAGTTATATCATAGTATTAACTATTTTTACTGTCATTATCAATTAGCTTTTTTTGGTTTTTCAAGACAGGGTTTCTCTGTAGCTTTGGAGCCTGTCCTGGAACTCACTCTGTAGACCAGGCTGGCCTTGAACTCACAGAGATCTGCCTGCCTCTGACTCCTGAGTGCTGGGATTAAAGGCGTGCACTACTACTGCCCTATTTATCTTTGTACCTTTGAAACCTCGGTGCAGATGACAGATATATACAAATTTTGTAGAATCATAATAACTTTATGTCACCTTTTAAGGCTCGGTACTTTTATTTTTAATTTATTTACTCATAGGATGAGGCACATGCCCCAACACACGTGGTAATCAGAGAACAACACATGGGAGTCAGGTCTCTCCTTCCACTGTGTGGGTCCCAGGGATAGAATTCAGATCACTGGGTTTGGCAGTAGGGGCCTTATCTTGCTGGCCACTATTATTCCATGTTCAGCTAGTATTAAGCCACCACATAGAAACCCATTTGCCCATGTGCAACTTATGTCTTTGTATCTTATGAACAGGATACTGCCTGTTCGTGAATTGCTAACACTTAATGAATTGCTAACAAAACTAACTGAAGCATTAAGCTCAACTTACTGAAGTTTTGGAAGGTCTTGGCTTTTAACTTTTTTTTGATTTCCCAAAAATGTATTTATATTTATTTAAACCATCTGGATTAATAGTTAATAGAATGCATTTTTAGTGTTACCTTTTTCCCTTTTTTATTGATTTTTATTGAGCTCTACATTTTTCTCTGCTTCCCTCCCTGCCTCTCCCCTCCCTCCTTCAACCCTCCCCCAAGGTCCCCATGCTCCCAATTTACTCAGTAGATCTTGTCCTTTTCTACTTTCTACTTCCCATGTAGATTAGATCTATGTAAGTCTCTCTTAGTGTCCGCATTGTTGTCTAAGTTCTCTGGGATTGTGGTTTGTAGTCTGGTTTTCTTTGCTCTATGTTTAAAAACCACCTATGAGTAAGTACATGTGATAATTGTCTTTCTGTGTCTGGGTTACCTCACTCAAAATAATGTTTTCTAGCTCCATCCATTTTCCTGCAAAATTCAAGATGTCATTATTTTTTTCTGCTGTGTAGTACTCCATTGTGTAAATGTACCACATTTTCCTTATCCATTCTTCAGTCGAGGGGCATTTAGGTTGTTTCCAGGTTCTGGCTATGACAAACAAAGCTGGTATGAACATAGTTGAGCACATGTCTTTGTGGCATGATTGAGCATCCTTTGTATATATACCCAAAAGTGGTATTGCTGAGTCTTGAGGAAGGTTGTTTCCTACTTTTCTGAGAAATTGCCACACTGACATCCAAAGGGGCTGTACCAGCTTGCATTCCCACCAGCAATGCAGAAGTGTTCCCTTTTCCCCACAACCTCTCCAGCATAAGTTGTCATAAGTGTTTTTGATCTTGACCATTCTTACAGGATGGAATCTCAGAGTTGTTTTGATTTGCATTTCTCTGATGACTAAGGATGTTGAACATTTCCTTAAGTGTCTTTCAGCCATTTTAGATTCCTCTGTTGAGAGTTCTCTGTTTAGGTCTGTACTCCATTTTTTCATTGGATTATGTGTTCTTTTGGTGTCCAATTTCTTGCGTTCTTTGTATATTTTGGAGATCAGACCTCTGTCTGATGTGGGGTTAGTGAAGATCTTTTCCCAATCTGTAGGCCGTCGTTTTGTCTTGTTGACCGTGTCCTTTGCTTTACGGAAGCTTTTCAGTTTCAGGAGATCCCATTTATTAATTGTTTCTCAGTGTCTGTGCTGCTGGGGTTCTATTTAGGAAGTGGTTCCCTGTGCCAATGTGTTCAAGTGTACTTCCCACTTTCTCTTCTATAAGGTTCAGTGTGGCTGGCTTTATGGTGAGGTCTTGGATCCATTTGGACTTGAGTTTTGTGCTTGGTGATAGATATGGGTCTATTTTCATTCTTCTACATGTTGATATCCAGTTATGCCAGCACCACTTGTTAGCCTTTTAACTTTTTTTTAGAGTATATTTATTTATTTATTTAAAGAGCATCCCTGCTGTGTCACATGCAGAGCGGTCAGATGACAACTCCAAGGAATCAGTTCTTTCCTTCCATCGTGTGGATTCCAGGGATCAGACTTGAGTTGTCAGGTTTGACAGCAAGTGCCTTTACCCAGTGAGCTATCTCAGCTTCCGAAACCTTTGTTTTTTAACAGCAAGTTTATAGACTGTAATATATGCACCACTCTGGTATGAGATCTGCTAGCAGGGGAAAGATTACTGAGCTTTCTTTTCAGTTTTGCTGTGAAGCCAAAATTGTTTTCAAAGCAACACTCACTACTTTGTATGCTAACCCAAAGCTAATCTAAGAAGTAACATTTGTCTAAAATTTTTTGCATTCATTTCTGTGTGAACATGTATGTGAAGGAACATGCATACCACAGCACGCATGTGGAGGTCATAGGCCAACTTGGAGTTGGTTCTCTCCTTCCACTGTGTATGTCCCAGGGATCAAACTCAGATCATCAGGTTTGGAGGCAAGCACCTTTACCTGCTGAGCCAACTCACTGTCCTGTACTATTTACTTAAGTGGAAGAAAATTTTACTTAAATCTTCTGCACCTTCCAATTTTATTAGAACCGATACATGTTCCTTCTGGGTTTGAGGAGATAGAAAATACACTGAGATTTACCAGTTTTCCACTCTATGAAAGAGGAGGAAAGTACAGAGAGTCCCTGTGGGCTTCTTCCAACCTCATGCTTCCAAGTCAGAAACTGCTGGCTGAGTGACAGACTTCTGACACAAACTGAATTTGTTCTGCAGTGAGAATCCTCAGCAAAAGGACTGTGACTCTCACTGACTGGTGTCTTTCTAGGGTTGCTCTCCTGGTTTCCTGGCCACTCTAACCCAAAGCTTAATGATAAATGTGATTTGGTGATACTGCCGTGCGTAACTCAATGCTTATTGACTTGCAAGGGCCTGGCATTCTCCAAGGATTTGCAACACAGCCATTAATCTTTTCTGCCTTTTCTGTTCATATGTGAAGCAGCTCAGACCCAGCTTCCCATCAGAAGCACGAGAGGATGAAGGCTGCTGGCAGGTATGGGATCCCTGCAGAAACAGCCTCAGGACCTCATTTCGTATACACTAGACATCACACACTCTCAGACAGGGTGAGAAACCAAGATGTGTATCTAGCCAGGAAGCATGTTTCCATGGCGATCTCATACTCCTGTGCCTGCCTCTCTTCTCTCAGCCAGGGTGTTGTGTCCGTTCAGTCTCTGCAGGCTTTGCCCATCTGCAGGGCAGCTGGGGCCTCAGCTGCTTCATGAGCTGCTAAGAAGCCTTGAAAATTAACCCAAAAGCCAGACAATAATGCTTACAGTAATTATCTTGTGATTGTTTGCCATAATTTTTTTTTATTCAAAGACAAAAAGATTCAGGACCATCAAAGCCCTTATCTCATTGGCCATAGCAGGAAAACACTGGAAATCACTTTAATGTTCAACAAGAGGGGAGTTTTGAAGTAAATCATGATGCACAGCTACTTGTGATGAGACACTCTAAAGCTGTTAGATCACTTTCTGGAAGACGATTTTACGATAGGGAAAAGGACACAGGAAAACACAGCCTCCAGAGTGTATGTACAGATTAGCTCCGATCTGGGGCTGAAGACGTGAGTTATATGCTCCATGGGACTGATCTCACATCATTCCTCTAAAGTCCAAAGCAGAGAGGATTTCCATGCAGCCTCCCTACCGCCCTCCCAGGGGTCAAATAGGCTCACACATGTTCAAACTGTTTGAAGAAGGGCACTGACCACACAAAGTCATCCAGATGGACTAGCAGTGTCTCAGAGAACAGATGGCTAACGAGAGAACTGGTCCACGTGCCAGAGATCTCTGTGGGTGTTTCTAGAGCCTGTCACGGAGGGAACTGCTGGCTCTGTTCTGTGACACTAGAAATTCAAACATGCGCAGAAAGCTGTGTGGTCACTGGCTGCGTCCTCACCCATCTCTCCCTCCTGGCCAGCAGACGATGCTCCCTAGCATGACACCTGGGCAGCGGCTTTGCACTGTCCCGCTTGCTGAGCCCTGGGATCCCTCTCAGAGCCACTAGCCCATCCCTTTGGACAGGTTCTATGTCCCATTGCTCCCTAGCTGAGGGATCTTTTTTTTTACTGAAGGTTGAAGATCTTAACTCACCAGTTGAGATTACTTGTGGCTCTTATAGAGGACCTGAGTTCAATTCCTAACACCCACATGGTGGCTCACAACCATCTGTACCTCCAGATGCAGAAGATTGGATGCCCTCTTCTGACCTCTATGGAGACCAGACACATAAGTGGTACACAAACATACATGCAGACAAAACACACAAAATTAATAAATCTTTTAAAAATTATTATTATTAGTTGTTTTAAAGATTTTATATTATCATCATCATTATTGTTGTTATTATTATTATTAAAAGGGTCTCACTACTGTGTAGCCCTGGTTGGCCTGGAACTCTTTATATAGACCAGGCTGGCCTCGAAATCACAGAGATCTGCCTGCCTCTGCCTTCCAAGCACTGGGATTGAAGCCTACAACCTAGCTTATTTTTATTCTTTATTAACTATGTGTCTTTGTGTGTGTGTGTGTGTGTGTGTGTCCCTGTGTGGGTTTGTGAACACTGAATGATGACACCCATGGAACTCAGAAGAGAGTGTCAGACACCCTAGAGCTGGATTTACAGGCAGTTGTAAGTCACCTGGGGTGGGTACTGGGGACTGAACTTGAGTACTCTGAAAGAGCAATATGTACTCTTCTTTGGTTGTTTGATTGGTTGGTTGGTTGGTTGTTTTGTTTTTGAGATCGAGTCTCTCCATGTAATCCTGGTTGTCATAGAATTCAGAAATCACTATATAGGTCAGTTTGCACTTGAACTCCAAGATCCTCCAGCTTCTGCCTCCTAAGTGCTGAGATTAAAGGTGTGTGCTACCATGCCTGGCAATATGTACCCTTAACCGCTAAGACAGCTCTCCAGCCCTGTCTGGAGCTTCCTGTCTTCTCCGGTAGGAAAAGCTTTGGCCCATTTCTGATTCTTCCTGTTTAACACACATGAGTTCATTTACTGAGCTCTTCAAGGTGAGGATTTACAAAATATTCATATCCAAAACATGACCTTGAAGGCATCGTAGTCCTGTTTCAAAGGACAATGTTGGGCATTTGAAATGCAGTAAGATGAATGGAGGTAAGGAATGGCACTGGGCAGAGTGCAAGGGAATAAAATGGGGAAAGTATTTACGGTATTCAGACTTGCCTCCTGCCACATAAACATTTGTGGGTGATGAATACTGGAGAGATATACACCATTAACAATCATTATCATTTTTGTTTTAGTACTGAGGGGTGGAAGATTCTTTAGACATACCTTTTTAAGTTTTCTTCAATAAAAAATATATTGCAATAAAAATGCATTCCAACCTGGCGGCAGTGGCACCCACCTTTAATCCCAACACTCAGGAGGCAGAAGCAGGCAGATCTGTGAGTTCCAGCCCAGCATGGTCTACAAAGTGAGTTCCAGGACAACCAGGGATGTTACATAGAGAAACCTTGTCTCAAATAAATAAATAGATAGACAGACAGACAGACAGACAGACAGGGAAAGAAGAGGGAGAGAGAAGGGAGGGAGGGGGGGAAGAAATTCATTCCAAACCATTATTAGTTTCCAGTGACAGTTTGGATCATGAATAAAGAAATCACATGCAGACAAAACTGAACGTCTCTTTTAGTCCATGAAATACTCAAGCAAGCTCAGCAGGTAAAAAAGCCTGCTGTGGAGACTGAAAACCAGAGCTCAATGCCCAAGACCTACTCGGTAAAAGAGAATCAACTCCAAATTAGTCTTCTGATCTCCATGTTTACTTCTTGGCATATATTCAAGTGCACACACTCATGCAATCATGAACACACACACACACACCAAATAATAAATAAATAAAATGAAAATAATAGCAAGGTATGGTGACACCTGCCTTTAATAATCTCAAGCATTTGGGAGGTAGAGGCAGGCAGATCTCCATGAGGTCAAAGCCAACTTGGTCTACATATCAAATTCCAAGACAACCAAAGCTGTAATGAGAGACTCTGTCTCAAAAAAAGTAAATAAATAAAACTAAAAAATCATGAAAATAAAATATATGTTGAATAAAACATAAGCATGTGAAAACCAATAGAATTGTATGCAAATAGCTGAATTTGCTATGTTAGACACATTCATAAGGCAATCACACTGTGCTCATAGTATCAGGAAGGGAGCAGTAATAATTAAAAGCTTATGACTGAGAATGTAGGCCAGTGTCAGATCATTTGCCTAGTAGGCACAAAGTCTTGAGTTCCCTCCCCAGCCCCACCATACACACACACACACACACACACACACCTACAATGCTAAAATGAGCTATTGAAGAAAACAGAATAACTTAAATATCAGTAAAGCCTCCAGTTACTCAAGGGGTTCTTACTGTCACCAACTGTGATTCAAATTAAGTGGGATTATTATCCTGACCTAAAGAATGAGCACAACTGGATAGAACACATGCTAGGTGATGCTGGTCTCAGTGAGCTTGACCTACAGGAACTTACTAAAAGCCAGCCCGGCTAGAATGGATTTTAATTGTACTTTCTCCTCAGGTCCACTAGCCTGCAAATATTGACTTCTTATTAATCATGAAAGCTTGGCCATTAACTTAGACTTCTCCCACAAGCTTTTGTAACTTAAATTAACCTGCTTTTATTAATCTACTTTCTGCCACATGGGTTGGTTACCTCTACTCTGTACTGTTATGTCCAACCTCTTCAGTGTCTCCCTGGTGTCGCCTGCATGCCTAGATTCCTCCTCCTCTTCCTTTTTCTCCCTGGAAATCCCGCCTATCCTTTCCTGTCTAGCTATTGGCCATTCAGCTTTTTATTACACCAATCACATCAATACATCTTCACACGGTGTACAAATGTCCCACAACAATGGACCAGTCGGAAAATGTTTACTGAGTACATGTAAGAGTTAACAGACCCCAGGAGGATTAGAATATACTAATAACATATACTTTTCTATTTGAAGTTTTAAATTCATAATAAAAGGTGCATATGATAAATGTTGAAAGGGCTGGTGAGGTGGTTCAGCAAGTAAAGGTGCTTGCTTCCATGGTAGCATGAGTTCAGTTCCTGGGACCACATGGTAGAAGAAGAGAACTGACTCCCCCAAGTTGTTCTGTGACCTCCACATGTGCACAATGGCACTTATCTGTATATACACTCATATGTATACATGTTCATGTCCATGTGCATGCACACACACACACACACACACACACACACATTAAATAAATTTTGTTAGTGCCTATCAAAGAATATATTTTATTAATTCTTTCATAAATTAATACAAAGTATTTTGATCACTTTAGCCCTACTCCTCCCCGAAATGTGAATTTTTTAAAAATTATTTTAAATGCTGAACTAGACGAAGGAAAAAAACCAATACTCCACTCCATCAGTTTACCTACAAAAGGTAACTACTATCAATCATTCTCAACAATTTGAAAGCTGTGCTTCCTGCTACTTTCTGGAGTGTATATAAATAACTCTTACATAAAATTCTGCGTCTCTTGTTTAGTAGGAGCCATTTTTTATGTCAGCATGCACAAGTTGCCTTCTTTGCCTTAACACTGAGTAGTATTTATGCAGGGCCTTTGTGGTCGCATTCTCCCTGGAAGTACCATGCAAAGAAAGAGGAACACAATGGGGAAATCCAGGCATTTTATAAATGGTGTAGGGAAATGGGAATAGCCATTTCAAACTTGCACAATTAGAACCATTCTTCAAAACATACACAGGAACAAAGTCCAAGTGGGTCAAGATGAAAGCATGCAATGTTAGGCCATGCAAAAGAAAACATAAGCAAATGTATCTAGTACGGGAGTATGAGCATGCATTCGTCCACTGTAACACAATCCCAAAGCCGCTAAGCAGCATGGGTGAGTTGGAACACATCAATGTGTTACCATCAGGAAAGGGTGTTAGGCAGAGTGGTGCAGCCACGGAGCCAGAGACACAGGGAGAAGGTGATAGGCAGAGTGATGCAGCCACAGAGCCAGAGACACAGGGAGAAGGTGATAGGCAGAGTGATGCAGCCACAGAGGCAGCAAAGCAAGTGATGCTTGAAGATGATACAAAAACATCAGTGATTCCACGCAATAGAAGAGAGAATTAACTCTTGCAAGTTGTCCTTTTACTTCAGCACATGCACAAGCAAGTAAATAAAATTTAAAATGTACTAAAATGGAGAAATCTTTTTAAATCTAATTTTATCCTAAGTTGGGCATAGCAGGAAAGTGAAGACCTGCCATTCCTGATGTCAATAGCTTGGACATGAACTGGGAGATGAATGCTGTACATATGTACATGTGCTAGCATGATAAGGCAGTATGTTATTTGCAATAATGTAAAGAAATCTGTATTTGCCTAAGATTGTTCAACAAAGCAAGTGCCCACAAAATCTAAGGCAGGCTTTCTTGACCGGCTCTCTGATTGATTTATCTTGAAGGTGTGTTTGTTTGTTTTTTTTTTTTTTTTGCCTCCTAATCTTGATTGAACATTGATGGAAATGTTGAAGACACTAATTAAGGGTAGACTGCAGCCCCCTGCACATATCCTTGTACCTTGTCTGTGGACAAACAGGCCATTAGAACTACACTCCCTGTTGCTTTTGGGGAATGTATACTCTTGACTTTAAAATAAGGAATGACACCCCATAGATAAGTATAATTATTATATGTTAATTAATAATAAAAATGTAAGGATTATCAGGGTTTAGGGATTAGGGCCCAGTGTTTTGGGGGGCCACCCTCCTGTCCCCTAGAGCATTTCTGTAGTACGTACAAGGTCCTACATTCAATGCCCAGCCCAACAAAAACATTTTATTTAAAGTAATTTTAAAAATAAAGAGTTCTACAAAAAAGAAATAAAGGATGAAATTGAAGTAACTGTTCTTTTCATGATGTCATTTTTGTCTTAATTTATAAACCTCAATTTCTTGAATAATATAGACCAGGGTTCTGGACACATTAGGGACGATTTATCTCTATGATGAGCACTCAGGACAGGATACCAGGATTTCTTTAGTAGATGATATGGGCCAGAGACTTTGATCTCTGGGCATTTAATTACCAAAAACTAATGTTTGTCTTCACCAGTTGGAATAAGAACAAGAAAAAACAGTATCTTGTATTGCAGATTTAAAAATGCAGATTACATTCAAGTAGTGCAATGGGACGTTGACTAGTACTTCTGTGTGTGTGCCCATGGCATGTGTGTGTGCGTAAGTATGTACACTGAAGTCAGAGCGCAACCTTCTTGTTTGTGTGAGCCTTGATCTCTCTCCAGTCTGAAGCTTGCCAAGGAAGCTAGGCTGGCTGGCAAGCCAGACCCAGAGATCTGCCTCCCTCAGCCTCCCCAGCACTGGAGGTATAAGCACTTGCTATTACTCATGTTTTTGGTTTTTTGGTTGTTTAGGTTTGGTTTGGTTTTGCTTATTTGTTTTTGTTTTATTTTAACATGGATTCTGGGCCTGTGGCTTAGATTCTCATGCTTGCAAGGCAGGCACTTTACTGACTGAGTTATCTCCTTCCAGTCCCTGGAGCAATACCTTCTAGAGTCACTGTCAAGCAGACAGTGGGCACAATGTGTATTCAAAGCCATCTCCTGAGCAGAAATGTGCAGTCTTTGTATTGCTGTCCTGAAGTGTCTGGCATGGTGGGAAAGGCTGGAGTCATTGGAAAACTGCTTCATTTCCTATTGGCTTTCCACTTGCACTGCCATTCCCCATGACCTGAGTTATAGGCAGGGGTTTTCCCATCTATTAAAAAGATAGAGGAAGAAAACAAACGTAAGAGGAGGGAAGAGATGGTGTAGAATCTGACGTACATGGCTCAAGTGTATCAGACACCATTAGAGACAGTCACAGTAGGGAAAGACGTCAAGAGAAGGCAGCGCTTCAGCAGGTTAGACATTTCTATTAATGCCACCTTTATCATTATGATCTCAAATGTTATATTTATCACTTGTAATATGACATATGTAGTTAGAAGTATTTTCTAAACTTTTTATTGATTCTTTGTGGACTTCACCTTATCCATTCTGATCTTATTTGTCTCCCCACCCCTTCCTACCCTGTTCTTGCAAGCTCCCCTCCCAATAAAATAAAATTTAAAAGAAAAGCAAAAATAAAACAAACAAAAACTCAACCAAATAACAACAAATCTCGGCGCGGAAGCTGAAGTGTGGCCCAGTGAGTCACACTGTACATCTTTACTTGTAAGTGTTCATTGTCATGAGTCATTGGTCTGGTTCGAGGTCTCTGGCTTCTGGTACACCATTGATCCTGGGCCCTCCCTGGGCCTCCTCTTGGATAAACTGTTGTGGCCTTGTGTTGTGAGGATCCTGTAGCTTTGGATCTGCAGGTCCAGCCCCTTCGCACATTCCAACAGTTTATAGATGATATGGATGTTGGGGTGGGCTAACTCGTAACCCTGGTTCTGGGTCTGGATGGTAGCTGACGTAGTCAACCTGCCAGTTTCCCTCATTGTCACCACCAGGGTGAGCCCTCCAGCGCCGCCCCAGCTAGCTCACCCAGTGCAGCAGGCAACAAGAGGTGGGGCCAGTTCTCCTGCTCTCGTGCCCTTGGGGCTGGCTCATTTGTACCCACACCACCAGGGTCAGCTCTACTGTTCGGCCCAGGTGAGGAACAGGGCCTGCCCTCCCGAGTGCTGCAATTGGTGAAGGACGCAGCCAGTTTTCCCTTGTGCTAAAGCCATGAGGAGTAGGGCCAACCCTGTGAAACCCTATCCTCCTCTTACAGACAATGACACCAGGACCTATCTCTTCTGCATGTATTAACTTTTTGAGAACCGAGTCTTTTTGAATGCACTCCTTCCTAGGCCGGGAGGGATGGGGGTGGGCCTTGGACTTCCAACAGGGCAGGGCACCATGCCCTCTTTCAAGGAAGAAGGGGGAGGGAGGAGGGGTGGGGGGTAGTGGGAGGGGACCGGGAGAAGGGG
>PVIU01007912.1:0-87613 GCA_004026605.1 Ondatra zibethicus | reverse complement strand
TTTTTTTTTCTGTTCTTTCTCAAATGTGCATACTGTATACACTCCTCCAACCCGCCCTCGCGCATCTCCCTACTACCCCTGCAAACCACCTCTCGCCTACAGATCTTCTCTCTGACTAGTGGGTTGATGTCTAGCCTGTCCCCAGAGCTCCCTGCCCCCAGGGGACACAGCTGCCCACTAGGCAACAAGCCCAGAAGAAGATAATGCCAACATGCAAATCTGGGGGTTCCTGATCAGGCCCTGCCCCCTGCTACCCACACATCCATCTGTCTTCCCCCTCCCCCCACCCACACAACTCCTCCAGAGTTCCTGGCAAAGCCTCCTTAAGTATATGCTGCCTTACTGTTCCCTGATGAGTCGGCTTGGGTGTCTGCATCTCCAGATGGTGCTCTGCGCTCCCCCTGTCCTCCAGTTGCGTATAGCTCGACACCCTTTTCTGAGCGACCAGATGGGAATGGGGGAGGCCTGAAGGACAAGTGAGGTGTGATGGGCAGGCGGGTGCAAGCTGGAGGTACTTCATCCAAGTGACCAAGCTCCCAGGATAGGGCAGAGCATGCCTTACACTTGGCCAGGAGGAGAACAAGCGAGATCGAACACTGTCTGCTAGGATAGGTGGGACTAGGCCTTATGTTCACCAGAAACAAGGGCTTCCTTCTGAGGAAGGGAATCTGAAGGCCAGGTCCCCCAGGCTGGGTCTGGAATGTAGCAGAACCAGGTGAAAAGAGGCAGAAGTCCCGACTAGCAAGCTGATATCTAAGGTGACCTCACATCTCCCCACTCAAGAGTCCCACATTACCACCTTAGCTTCACCAGCTTCTCTGGGACCTGGATGGGCTCTAAGCCAGTCAAAAATAAGTCAAAAGAGGACTTCAGATGGGACCTTTGGCACATCAGTCACCAAGAGGCCATAACCCCAGCACTTAAGAGGCCAAAGAAGAGAACTGAAATCTCAAGGCCAGCCTGTGCTTATACTGGGGGACCTTGTTTCAAAAAATCAAGAGGCTAGGGAAAACAGCTCTCTTGGTAAAGTGTTTGCCTTGCCAGCATGAAGACTTGAGTTCAGTCCTTAGAATCCATGATTTTAAAAAGCCAGACTTGATGGTGTATGTCCCAGAACTGGGGAGTCAGACAGAAGGATTACTGGGGCTCTTTAACTAGCTGGCTATATTAGAGTTATTTAAAAGAACAGAAGTAATAGAATGAATATATATTAAAAGGAGATTTATTAGATTGACATATATCATAAAACCTGGGTAGTCCAACAATGGCTGTGTCACACCATGAAGGTCAAGAATCTGGTAGTTATTCATCCATAACGGTGGGTTGCCTGATAGCTGCCAGTCTTCAGTCTACATAAGAAGCATTAAAAAGCTGGTTATAATATCAGCGAGGAATACAGCAGTTGCAGCAACAGAACAGATGAATTTGCCAGCAAGAAAGAAAACAAGAAGGCAAAAAGCAAGCTTCCTTCTTCCATCTCCCTTTGATCTAAGTTGCCATTAGAAGGCACCACCCACATTTAGTGTGAGTCTTTCCATTTTAAATAATCTAACCAAGAAAATCCCTCAAAGAAGGATGATGGTGCACACTTTTAATCCTGGCACTCGGAAGGCAGAAGCAGGCAGATCTTGTGAGTTCGAGGCCAGCCTGGTCTACAGAGCAAGTTCCAGGACAACCAGGGTTACATGGATTCTGTCTCACAAAAAGAAAGGAAAGAAGAAAGGAAGGGAGAGAGGAAGAAAGAAGGGGGAGGAGGGAGAGAAAGAAAGGAGAGGAGAGGAGTGCCCAGCACTTAGTTGATAGCAGATCCAGTCACCTTGACATCCGACATCATCCATCCCAACAACCTAGTACACTTGGTGAGTTCTGGGTCAGTGAGAGATCCGCTCTCACGAGAAAAGAATAAATAAGAAAGGTGGGAGGCATTTGAGGAATGAAACCTGAGGTAGTACACATACACACACACACACACACACACACACACATACACACACACACACACACATACACACACACAGAGGCACAAGGCAAAACAAGTTGGCAGGGGAGCATCGTGAGTGAATACCTGCTGGGGCCTTGGGTAGTTGGAAACTGGTGCTCACTGCAGTAAAATCAGGCATTTCTGGGTGCTTAGATACTAGAGGTTTTTCTATACAAAAAAAAAATAATGTATTTTCTTTTTGTTTGTTTATTTGTTTTAGACAGGGTCTCAGTATCCCAGGCTGGCCTTGAACTCCTGATCCTCTTGCCTCCACCTCCCAAGCACAGGTGACAACTGCGCACCACCACACTTTGCCTGTATGTTTTCCCTTCTCCCTCCTCCTTTCATCGTCATCATCGTCACCGACATCGTCATCTTACGGCTGAAGTTAAGCTCCAAGTTTCACCCATGCCAAGAACACACTCATCATTTAGCTGTTTCCAGCCCTGTATTTTCCATTCTCTCTCTCTCTCTCTCTTTTTTTTTTTTTTTTTTTTGGTTGGTTGGTTGGTTGGTTTTTGTTTTTGATTCAGGGTCTCTTGCCTCAAACTCACCTGCACCTGGAAATACAAGCACACACGGTCACACCTGGCAGGAAAGAAAAAAAATGGGTTCTGATGATCAAACTCAGGTCATATGAGCAAAGCAAGTCCCAAGTTCCCCCATTTTTTTTCAAATGTGTGTGTGTGTGTATGTTTGCAAACACCTGTGCATGCAAATGTGTGCATGTATGTAAGTGAATATTTGAGGGCCAAAAGTCAGCCTCAGTTGTCTTCTTGAAGATACCTCATTGAGATAAGATCTTTCACTAGAGCTCACCAGGTAGGCTAAGTAGGCTGGCCAGCAGCTCCAGGGATCCTCCTGTCTCTCTGTCTCCCCAGTGCTGGGATTGCAACATGCTCCATCATGCCTGACTTTGATTGGAGTGGAGGGCAGGGGAGATGGACTTGGGATCAAACTCAGGTCCTCCTGCTTGCAAGCAGGTTATTTTTTAATTTTATCCTATGTGTATGGGTGTTTCACCTGCAAATATGTATGTGCAGCACACGTATGCAGTGTCTATGAAGGCCCAAAGGTGTTGGATCCCTAGGATTGAAGGTACAGATGGTTGTGAGCCACCATGTGGGTGCTAGAAATCATACTTGGGTCCTCTGGAAGAACAGTACGTGCTCAACCACCGAGCCATCTCTCCAGCCCCAAGGCCAGCATTTCACCAACTGAGCTATCTTCCCAGCCCATTTTCTATCTTATTAATAAGTTTTTAATCGGAAAAAAATAACATTATTTCATAAAACCAAAATGGATCCATTCATTGCCCCAAGGTCTGCTGGCCTTATTTCAGATCATACACTGGTAGAGTGTCAGGTAGAGAACAGAGCAGCCGCCTCTGCGGCCATCCGATTGTGTAACAAGTGGAAGGGGCAGGCAGGGAGATGGAAACCAGAGGCCTTGTTGCTTCCCCGATCTGATTCAGAGGTGGCAATCCTGGGAGACCTGGAGACTGATGCCCTCCAGCCTTAATAGTGCAGAGACAATTGCCTAGGGCTGCAAGGGAGCACAGATCAGACTTCAAGCCTCATGTCTGACACTCTGAACCTTCGAGCTTTGGGGCAGTTCTGGGCTAGAGACTGGCCAGTTGATGCTTTCTGGCACTCCACTATTCAATAATTGGAGGTAATAATAAGTCCAGAGGCCTAGAGGCTGTCATGGACCTGACAGACTTAAGGAGAAGCCAAGGCAGGATTTGGTAGCTTAGGCCTATACACCTAGCACTCGGGAAGCAGAGGCAAGAGGATTGCCTACAGTTGGAGGCCAGTGTGGTCCACACAGGGGGAGTCTAGAGCTGAGTCTTCTGTTCCTCACTTAACATCACCCATTCCTATTGAGCTGTAGACTGTGGGGGGCAGCCATGATAAGCTAAGTCTGGGCAGGTCACCCAAAGGAAGCTCTTCCAACCATTATCACCTGGGACTCTGGCCATCGATAAATTTAAATAAGAGGCCTGAGTCTCAGCAGTTTACCCTGAAGCAATACCTGGTAGCAGGAAAATACCACAAGCTGAGATTACCCGACCCCCACCCAAGAGCGGACCATTCAAAGGAAATGCCTGACATTCCAACTGCTGTAGATTACACCTGCCAGCATACCTCACCAGGACACCCCTAGACAAATTTCAGCCAATCAGGAGTCCTGAACCTCAGAGACCCCTCACCCCCACCTTTATTACTATAAAAACCCCATTCTAATTCAGCTCGGGGCTCTCCAGATATTCCAATACGTTGGACATGCAGAGAGACCGAGTTTGCAAATTTGATTAAAATAAAGGCTCTTTGCTTTTACATATGGGACTCGGTCTCCTTTGTCTGCTTTTGTGGGGACCCACAGATTTGGGCATAATATAGACAAGACCTGAGAGGGACACAGGAAACTAGCAGATCTCAGGAAGAGCAAGAGGTTGGCGCTGTGGTAGAATCTCAGTCCTGTGTGGACAGCAAACAGCAAGTGAGAACAGGAGCTGGAATGGCATCCTTGGGAGAGGAAAGACCAAGATGGAGCTGGTAGGAGGAGGAACAGCTTGCTATTCTCCTGTCCTCCCGTGGTTTGAACACACATGTCCTGTAACAAGCTGGGGGAGGAAGCAAGATGAGGCTGTCTGTCTGCAGCTTGGATGGCCCTGGCAGCTGCTCACACTCAGAGAGCTCCAGGCGAGAGGTACAGAAGAGCCTCGGGCAGGAACTGGATCAGAAGTGGAATCAGAGGACTAGATCTGCACTAAGCCAGAACCAAGAGACACTGATCTATAGACATGTTGGAGTGCCAGAGCCTTGACGGTGTTGATAAACACATCTGTCCAGATTTGTTAGATTTAGGCCTGAGACTAGTGCAGCTCTCTCTATAGGAATGTCACATGAAGAGTAGATGCCAGGTCTAGTGGTCCAACGGGTGATGTCTGCACTTGGGAGCCCGGGCCAGGAGGATCACAAGTTTGAGGTGTAGTAAGACACTGATTTAAGATAAAATACTTGTCAGATTCTGCTAACCCACGTAGTGATATCTGGGGTCTTCCCTGGGCATGCCCTGAGGCAGGCCATGGTGGATAATGAGCTGTGTTTGAGGGTGGCTAGTGGACATACTATAATAAGCCGTAGCCACTGCCCAGATGCCTACCTAAAGGGTGACCACTGGGCCAAGACACCAGCGAACCCAGGAGTAGTGGGGATGGAAGGTGGCACGCACCGAGGCCTCCCATATGCCTAGATGGGTCACTTTAGCAGAACGGAGACTTAGGCTCACACAGCAGAGCCCCACTGTATTCTTCCAGGCAATCAGAGTTGCACTTTCCTCTCTCTGGCCACTACATGCTGTATCTGAGAACTGGAATGGCAGGTGTGTACATGTGTGCGAAGGTGAGGTGTGAATGTGTGTGTGAGAACATGAGTGTGTGTGAGGATGCCAGTGTGTGTGCTTGTGACTGTGTCTATGAGCATGTGAGTATGAAGAGAGTGTAAGTGTGTATAGATGGAATTGTATGTGTGAGTGCATGAGAATATATGTGAAATATATCTGTGAGGTGTGTGTGTGTGTGTGTGTGTGTGCATGCACGTGTGCGCACTCTGAGTGGCTCATAGTAGCAAGTGTGTGTGTGAGCCGTGTGGCTGCCCGTGGAGCCGTGTGTGTGAGCCATGTGGCTGCCTGTGGAGCCATGTGTGTGAGCCGTGTGGCTGCCCGTGGAACCATGTGTGTGAGCCGTGTGGCTGCCCGTCTAGCCGAGTAGATTTAAACAGAACAAATTTCTTAGAAGCCAGACGTGTGTGCCAGCAGTTGGTCTTCAGCAAGTCTTACTGAATTCTTATGTCCTGAGAGATAATCACTTGCTTAGTTTAGAAAATAAATATGGAGTTGGCACAGTGGTGCTGAGCCTGGGTTGTGTGGCAGCCAAGGTCTTTAAAGGTGACAGCCCAGGATTTGCTCTCTACTTTGCCTGTGAAACAAGTCTCTCTTGTGGGTGGCGGAAAGAAAGTGTACTTAGATGTGAGAGTGCCTTCCAAGCTGTTGCAGTTAGTTTTAATTATTAGCTTGAGTAGTCCCTTGGGAGAGTCTCAATAAGGGACTGTCTACATCGAGTTGCCCTGTGGTGTGACTGTGGAGAAGCCGCATCTTCATCATGTTAACTGCTTTGGGAAGACCTAACCATCAACGAGGCAGGAGGTGATGAATTGAATGTGACTGAAGAAATCCAGCTCAGCACAAGCCAGCAAATGAGCATGCGCGCACTCATTCTCTCTGCTCTTGACTGTGGATGAGTGTGACGCTCCTGCCTCGACATCCCCACAGTGATGGACTGTGACCTGGAATTGTACGCTGAAATGAACCTTCTTCCCCAAGTTACTCCTTGAGATGGTATTTTGCCCCAGCAAAAGAAATGCAGCTAGAGCTCACGCCTTCTTACACACGAGTGCTTGCCCTTCTACAAAGAGATGACATCTCTAGATAGCATCAGCTGAGCGGTGGCTGAGCTGGGAATGCACCTCAGCTGATCGAGCGCCTGCATAGCATGCACACATGTAGGCCTGGGTTTTAATCCCTACCATCACGTAAATTGGTGTGGTGGTCCATGTCTGTAATTCCAGCACTCAGGATGGGCCGGCAGGAGGGTCAAAACTTCAAGGTCATTCCCAAATACAGAGGGAGTTTGAGGCCCCTCTAGGATACAGGAGATTCTCCCTCAACAACCAAGGGTTGCTGGTTACAACAAACCCCTTTAACTGCAGGGGACAAATCCCAAGACCTCCAATAGGCATTTAAAACCAAGGGCAGCAGAGAACCCACAAATATCACCCCTTTTCTGTTTCAGCTGTGCACGGGTTCCACTTCGGCTATCTCTTTTGCAGACCGAAGGGAAAAACAATACTAGCGCAAATTTTCTATTGCTTCTTCTTAATTTCATGGAAAGATTTGTTCTTACTGTAAATCTTATCAAACTTAGTGTATAGGTTTTTTAATTTCCTTATTAAGTCAAGATTTTTCACCTTTTCACTTAAAGAAAATATGCTTTGGCTTCTTTTTGTAACAAGAGTCTTTAGGTCCAGCCCCAAGACTCTCTTCAGGGTTTAGACTGGAAGTTACAACAAGCGAAAAGGACTTTTTCTTTGGGTATCTGAGGGTGAATGAAGTCTCTCACACGTGCTTTTCTGAATCAGTCTCTTTGTTGGTCTGCTTCTGTTCTAACTCTCCTGTCCTCTTTCTAATTCCTCCTGGCTTCTTCTTCCAGCTTCTTTTCCTTTAGCCTAAAAACTCTCCTTTTTACAAGATCATTGAAGCAATAAAAAAAAATTACAAGAGTTACCTCTCAATGGTCAAAAGCACATTTCTATGATAAGCAATAGGGAGCTGAGCCAGTGCCATGACAACCCAAGGTTCCAAGGTTGCAGGAGTAAGACTGTGACCAGACAGGGGGAAGGGGGCACAGTGCCCAGTGACAAACTTTGAGACATAAGTCTGTTATTAGCAGACTGGCAAGTGAAGAATTGGCATGCTTTTCTTAGGGTGCTTTGTGTAGCAACCTTGGTTGGACACCTGCGACTCTGACCTTGTGTACAACTGTAAAGTTTCTGTTCTATGGAGGCGAGTGGGCTGCACCCAGCTAGCTTAACCCCGAAATAATCACATAGAAATTGTATTAATTAAATTACTGCCTGGCCCATTATATCTAGCCTCTTCTTGGCCAACTCTCATATCTTGATCTAACCCATTTCTATTAATCTGTGTTTACCATGAGGTCATGGCTTACCGGGAAAGATTCAGTATGTCTGACTCTGGCGACTCCATAGTGGCTCTCTTTGCCTGCCTTCTTTCTCCCAGCATTCTGTTCTGTCTTCCCTGCCTATCTAAGTTCTGCCCTATCAAAAGGCCAAGGCAGTTTCTTTATTCAACCAATGAAAGCAACACATAGACAGAAGACCCTCCTATGTCATTTCCCCTTTTCTGTTTAAACAAAAAAGAAAGGCTTTCACTTTAACATAGCAAAATTACATATAACAAAACAGTTATTAAGCAAGAATTTCAGTTACAATGTTTATATCTACTTTATCTTTTATCATAACTAAGGCCTTGCCTGGACAGGATTAACCTTCATCAGAGTTACTCCTCTAGTGGGTTGATGATGGGGAAACTATGAACTAATCACATCTAGTTAGGGTGTGGCTACCTGGACCCCCAGGTAGAAAAACCGAGAGAACACAGGTGCTCGCTCTCTCCATGTGGTACCGGCTGGATGGATAGGACTTCTGACCTCCCACTCTTGCAGCATGAGTTTCCCCTTTTTAACCAATTAAAAATACTTGTTCTTCTTGAGCTGGCTTGGTTATTTATTGTACCACCCTAATTTCAATACACCTGGCGCCCGTTCGTGGGGCTCTAGCTGCCACCAGCCGCAGCTACGCTACGTTCATTTGGGAGTAGACTGTCCCAGCTCCCATCCAGCCTTTCCACACAACGCTCAGCCCAGGCTGGCCTCGAACTCATGATCCTCCTGCCTCTGCCTCCTTCAGCAAATTCTACCAGTGTGTGCCATATAAAAACTAATACTTAGCCTGAGCTAATGGGCCAATCAGTTTATAATCTTCTCAAGACCTCTGTATGATTTTCTTTGGGGCTAAATGGCTGCGGGAACTGGACAGGATGAAAACCCCAACTAGCAGGCCCACAAGTTACAGAATAGTGCCCACGTGGATAACTGCATCCACAGAAAGCCTGAGAAAGCTTGGGAAAGAATAAAGCATGTTTTCTTGGTAGCAATTTCTCCGGTCTGCTCTGCTTGATAGAGGCAAGCAAGTGCTCTCATTTAAGAGAGGCTTCCTGACTCAGCTTTAGCTGCAAAACCTTGCAGCTCTTTTAAGAGGTCCTGCCACGAAACACTTAAACAGTGTTGATAAAAAGCTGACCACGTGCTTTTCGGTTTTCAGCCATAGCAAGAAAAAAACTTTTAAAAGTTTTAAAATGCCGGCTTTCTGGGTCATCCTGCCAGGGCAAACTCTGACTCTTTCAGACAGGCGTTCCGAGTTAGGAGCATTTGAATGTGGTTTGTGAGCAGAATGCTGCAGCTTGCTTGCTGGCAGGGACCTTGAAACACCAGAGAGTTGTGGCAATAAACGTGGCTACAGCCAGTACCTCTACCATGAGGGTGGAATTTCATAAAGCTAAGGAATGGGCTGGATTTAGCCGTCAAAGCTACGGCTTTTATCCTACCCATATAGCTTGGTAAATTAAAGACTCATGTAGTCAGAAAAAGAGAGATATACAGTAAAGAGAGATTCAAAAAAAACCCCTTAACTGGTTTACATTGTGTTAAGTATATATACAGGCTAAAGGATAAAGTCCTTAAAATAAAAAAAAAAGAGTAGTAGGGTATGGTGGTACACACCTTTAATCCCAACACTTGGTAGGCAGAGGTAGATTGACCTCTGTGACTTCAAGGTGTGGTAGCATATACCTTTAATCCCAAAACTTTGGAGGCAGAGGCAGACAGATATCTGTAAATTCAAGGTGTGGTAGCACACACCTTTAATCCCAGCACTGGGGAGGCAGAGACAGGCAGATCTCTGTGAGTTCAAGGATAGCCTGGTCTACAGAGGGAGTTCCAGGACAAAGATACACAGAGAACCTGTCTCAAAAAGCCAAAAGCTAAAAGTAAAAATAAAAGGAATAGAGGTTAAAATAAAGCTGCATAAATATGGAAAATACACAGAGAATCTTGATACTGTATGCTATTGTTGGGATCATTTGGAGTCCTGGACTCCAGCTGCTCTTCCCTGCTAGAGAGTTTTCCTTTCCTTCTGATTTGAGTTACTGAAAGCTGTGTCATAATTGTTTACCAGCTCTGCTTCACGAGCACATGTTGCCTTGAGGATCAAAGGATAAGGTTTTTACCTGTTGGCCCACCTGACTGTTGGGTATATAAGCCTCCATGGTGCTATTGAATAAAGGGCTTCTTACCAATGACTAGAGGTCCGTGTCTCTGTCTGTCTGTGTGTGTTTCAACCTCCAGCCCCTTGCCCAAAGCTCACGAACTGTATGGTAGCGCATAGAGCGCGGACAGGCGTTGTGCGCTGCATTCTATTATGCTCTCTTTGAATTGTTTGAATGCCAAAGAAGGAGAAACAGCTGCTAAAAGATATTTGCTTATAAATGCTGTTGAATTAATCCAAGATAGGTATTTTGAAAATACCTTGGCTTCAAAATTGAAGTCAAAAGATATGTTACTTTGGAGAAGAGATTTTGCTTTTGTTTCCACAGGAAATGAGAGGCTGTGGATTCATTCTGAGTTAAGAAAAATCAGGTTTGGTCAAGGAAGACCACCTGAGAAATCTCAGGTAGGAACAGGTGGCCCAGATGATAGAGTTCTACATCCAGAACAGGTTCAAGACTGCTGCCTGAGATGATCAAGACTCACAGAATACTCCAGTCAGGACTTGATCATAACTCTAAATTTTCTTTAGGTGCCCATAAGATTATCAGTGCCCCCAACCAGCCAGAAGTAGCCTGGAATACTATGCCCACATTCCCAAAAAATGGACTATGGATATTTTCCTTTGTTTAAAAAAAAAGGGGGGGAAGTGGTGGGGGAGAATTGTCTGTATTCTGTCAATCATTTTTTAAATAAATGCTGATTGGCCAGGCAGGAAGTATAGGCGGGTCAACCAGACAGGAAGTAGAGGCAGGGCAAGGAGAACCGGAGAATTCTGGGAAGGAAGCTCTTCCTGAGACTCCTGCCCAGACCACCGAAGAAGCAGGATGTGACCTGCCCTGCTGAAAAAGGTACTGAGCCATGTGGCTAACATAGATAAGGATAATGGGTTAATATAAGCTACAAAAGCTAATAAGAAGCCTGAGCTAATGAGTCAATCAGTTTATAACCTAACATAGACTCTCTGTGTGATTTTCTTTGGGATTTGCCCAGCTGTGGGATTGGGCGGGAAAGAAACCCTGACAAGCTGGCCCTCTTGTTACAGGTTGACTTCTGAATTATCAATTGCTTTATGGTATATATTTCCATGGCCTCTGGCATTTTTGTTATATCAAAATCATCAATATCAATATTTTTTTTCTTAGTTTTTCAAGATAGGTTTTCTCTGTGTAATAGCTCTGGCTGTCCTGGAACTCTCTTTGTAGACCAGACTAGCCTTGAAATCCCAGAGATCCACCTTGCCTCTGCCTCCTGAGTGATGGGATCAAAGGTGTGTACCACCACTCCCAGTCAGTACCAATATTCTTGTGCTTTGGAGTCAATACTAGGTAAAGTAAGTGAGAGTTTCTGAAACTCAAGCATTTATAACACCAATACAATCCACTGTGACTAGCAGGTGGATAGTATCTATAGCAGAATGCACCAGACAAAGGGGTGACTCACATCCTGAGTGGAATGAAGCCAGTTAGTGAAAACTTCATTACCCTATTCAGAATGGCATGCAAGTTAGAACTGACAGATTGTTTATTTCTATAACTTTCCACTTAATGTCTTGAAACCACACATGGCTATGGACAACTGAACCCAGACAAGGTTGGGCAGTGAGATAACTATACCAAAGTATGTGAAAGGTGAAGAAATTGTAGGGCCAGCAAGAGAGAGCCTGGGGCCATTGTCCTACCCAAGCATAAAGGCAAAAGGATGAATAGGGCCAGGCACAGAAGTGAGAGAACTCAACCTTCAGCCTTCTGGTGCTTTTCCTCCACCCCCTCCATGTAGTATGTTGGCAAGCGGGCCGCGTTCCCAGCGCCTGGCTAGCTTAACCCCCGAAATAATTACACAGAAACTATATTCATTTAAACACTGCCTGGCCCATTAGTTCTAGCCTCTTATTGGCTAACTCTCAAATCTTGATTCAACCCATTTCTAATAATCTGTATGTCACCACAAGGTCATGGCTTACCAGGAAAGATTCAGTGTGTCTGACCTGGCAGCTTCATGGAGGCTCTCTCTGCCTGCCTCCTTTCTCCCAGCATTCCATTCTGTCTTCCCTGTCTACCTGATTTCTGCCCTAACAAAAGGCCAAGGCAGTTTCTTTATTCACCAATGAAAGCAACACAAATACAGAAGAACCTCCTACACCACCACCAGTCTCTTTCCAGAAGCTTCTAGTCATCCCCACCTGAGAACCAGCCCAAAGGGCAAAGCAAGACTGAATGGCAATGTTAATGAAGGCCTTTGGCACAGACTGAAGTGTCCCTCAGTGATGTGGCCTGTGTATAAAAGGATAAATGGTGGCATTGTCTCATGATGGATCCCTGTATGTCTGTTTAGATGATACCAGAGTTATGCTCAGACTTGGGCAAGAGAAAGCAACGAAAGCACACAAAATGATCCTATTTCAACATTGAAAATAGTAAGACTGGTGTATATGTTTTTTTCCAATTCTAGGGATTGAACATGGGGTCTCCCCCATACCAGGCAAGTGCTTTACCACTGAGCTACAGCTACAGCATCCATGTTCTTCTGCCTCTCTCCTCTCATCATCATCAATACCTTCATTGATTTCTTAGGTTAGCATATAAAAAATAAGTATTATCACATATGTTTGTTCTGAAAATCACATGGAAGAATCTAGTTCCATCTTAGAACTGGTGCAAATGAAATATGCGGACTTTCATGGCCTGCTTCACACAAGTTACATCACTTCTTAATTTTGTAAAACTAAGTGTCTTAGTCACTGCTCTTTTGCTGTGAAAAGACATTCTTACTAAGGCAACTCTAATAAAAGAAAGCATTTAATCGGGGACTTGCTCACAGCTTCAGAGGTTAGTGCATTATCATCCTGGCAGCTCCGGAACATGGCAGCACACATGGAGCTGGAGCCAAAAATTACATCCTGGTCCACAGGCTAAGAGAGAGACTGTGGGCTTGATACGCACCTTTGAAGCCTCAAAGCCCACCCCCAGTAACACACTTCCTCCAACAAGGCCACATACCCCTAATCTTTCTAATCCTTTCAAATAGGGCCACTCCCTGATGACTAAGCATTGGAATATATGTGCCTATGGAGACCATTCTTTGTTTTTCGTTTTGTTTTATTTTTTGTTTCTCAAGACAGGGTTCCTCTGCTGGGCGGTGGTGGCGCACGCCTTTAATCCCAGCACTCGGGAGGCAGAGGCAGGCGGATCTCTGTGAGTTTGAGGCCAACTACAAAAGCTAGTTCCAGGACAGGCTCCAAAGTCACAGAGAAACACTGTCTCGAAAAACAAAAACAAAAAAAAGGGGGGGGGGCTCTGTGTAGCCCTGGCTATCCTAGAACTCACTCTGTAGACCAGGCTGGCTTTGAACCTAGAGTTCCGCCTACCTCTGCCTCCCCAGTACATGCACCACCATGCCTGGGGAGAGGGCATTCTTAGTCAAACCACCACACTGAGCATGAAATAGTTTTCTCTTCTTTGTGTGTGTGTAGGTACTTGCATGTGTATAGCATACATACGTGTACATGTAGATGCATGCACGTGTATGTGCACTTGTCCACCTCATTTTTAAGGCAGGGTCTCTCATTGAACCTAGAGCCTATTGATCCAGCTAGGGTGGCGAACTGACAGGCTTCAAGGGCCCACCTGTCTCTGCTTCGAGTACTATGAATACAAGTATGTGGTGCCACACTGACTTTGATGTAGACACTGGAGATCATAACTCAAGTACTCACGCACACGCAGAAATCATTTTAATGCCTAAGCCATCTCCTCATCCCCACAGGAAATGCTTTATAATTAAAAATAATAATAGACAGCATGGTTATACATGGGAGTTAGATACAGGAGAATCAGGAGTTCACGGGTATCATTAGTTGTGTAGCAAGTTTGAGGCTAGCCTGAGCTACATAAGACTCTGTGAGGTTGGGGGGGCATTAGAAGACAAAAAGAACTGCTAGATCACAGGGCTGAGGAAAAGGCCTAGGTGACAAGAAGGACTAAAAGTGCTTGACAGAGAGATCAGGCAGTCAAGTCAGGACCAACCAGGCAATGGAGATGTGGCAGGGGCTGGGCTACAGAAGACTCACACACAACCCTCTGCCTCCTTACCCTTCTCCTCCCTTCTCTGCCATCCTGAGAAATGACAACATGGCTGGAAGCCAAAGGAGGCAGTTGGCATGGTTGGAAAACTGAGCAAACATACTGAGGCAGGATTCTCACTGCTGGAGAGAATGACGAATAAAGCTCTTATGTAAAACCCCAAGAAATGGAGCTGAATTTTTTTATGAGTATGTGTGTGTGCAATTACCAGCTTTCAATCACTGTGACAAAAATGTCCTCAATAATCAGCTTTAAAGGGAAAAGCTCAAGGTTTCTGAGATTTAAATTCTGGGTGATTTGGCAGCGTTGTTTGTAGGCCTGTCGTGATGCAGGACCTACATGGCAATAGTCATGTCCAACCTGGAGGAAACAACCACACAATACATGTATAAAAAAATTGTAGCTAAGGACATATATATGAACTCTCTTGTAACTCTTAACAATATATGTAACCTCTAGACATGTGTATATATGTGTGTTAACTCTCTTTGTACATTTGCATAGATGTCAAGACACAGGAGCCTAAAAGAGCTCCCCAGTCACACCCCATCACACCCCGTCACACCCTCCAGTCACACCCGCATCACAACCTCCAGTCACACCCCCGTCACACCCTCCCATCACACCCACCCATCATATCCTCCCGTCACATCCCCGTCACACCCACCTGTCACACTCACCTGTCACATCCCTGTCACACCCTCCTGAGAAAGTGAGGCTCGTTTCTCTCCCTTGAAACTTCTGTGGCCCGTTTCTCTCCCTTGAAACTTCTGTGGCCCCTAGAACATGGCAGGAGAGACACCATGTAACTCCCAAGGCTAGGTCCAGAAGATACCCTCCCTGCCTGGAAGATACCAAGCTGTGACAATTCCCAGGTCCGTCCTCATCTATCTTCCAGCCCCATATCCTAGGGTATCATCCTAGAGGTGACTCTGGAGTGTAGTGGCTATTCTTGGATGTCAGCTTGACCTCACTTGGAATTAACTACAACCCAAGCAGCTGGGCATGCCTGTGAAGGATTTTTCTTGATTGAATCATCTGATGTGAAATACCTACCTTAATCTGGACCTTTTGATGTGGGAAGATCTACTTTAAATTTGGGCCACACCTTCTGGTGGCAGCCTATATAAAGGACATAGAAGAATGAAGCTTGTGATTTTTGCATGTTTGCCCTCACTCTGACTGGCAAGTCCTCTCCTACACTGCCAGTAGAGTCTTCCTCTTTGGGATCACATCTACTGAAGACCAGCTGAGACGTCCAGCCTCGTGGACTGAACAACTACTGGATTCTGGGGAGATAGCAATTGCTGGACTAATGAGACCTTTAGGAGGCCTGTTAAGCAACTCTAATAAATTCTCTCTCTCTCTCTGTGTGTGTGTGTGTGTGTGTGTGTTCAGTCTATCATTTATGTTCCTCTAGAGAACCCTGACTAAGACATAGAACTACCAACCATTTAAATTATTCTTAAAACTTTGAATGTCAGGACCAGACATGATGAGGAGACACAAAAGTCAAGCCTGGTACATTTTGCCTGGATCCCTAATCCACAGAACCCACAATGACATTACATAACACTTTATCAGGCAAAAATAGATAATGTGAGCGTTGGCAGAGTATCAGACACCTCTATAGGAGTTCCATGTTGGAAATACCAACTTGACCATGGTACCAAGGTCATCAGTATAATCCCCTGATGGGGTGGGATGTGTCTTCCCCACAGCATCATCTTGTAACAGGGTCCCAGATCTGAGCAAACTTTGTAATAGAAATGCCATTCGGGCTGTAAAACTTAGCCTGTAGACAGTACCACCTTCCAAAACAAAGCCCTAATCCATCAGAGTCCACAGTTCTGGGAGAATCTCTAAATGTACTAACCTCGTTTTTTTTTTTTTTTTGGTTTTTCGAGACAGGGTTTCTCTGTAGCTTTAGAACCTGTCCTGGAACTAGCTCTGTAGACCAGGCTGGTCTCGAACTCACAGAGATCCGCCTGCCTCTGCCTCCTGAGTGCTGAGATTAAAGGCGTGCGCCACCACCGCCCAGCTCTAACCTTGCTTTTTAGCTTCTGTAGCTCTGCTTCTGAGGAACTGTTCTTGTTAACTGAACTATGTCAACCCAGAACGTGGTTTTTGTGCTTAAAACCTCAATCTGAGGGAGGCTCAAGACTACACTAGGATGCTGAATACCCAGTGTAGTCACCAGCCAGCTAATAAAGATTTTCTGTTCACTTAAACCCATGTCTGAGCAATCTTCTCTGGTGAATACCCCACAAAAATCTCTGCAGCAATCATCTAGGTTAAATCTTAAGAAAACATCAGAAATCCAATAATGGTGAGGTATAGCTTGAATCCCAGCACTCGGGAGGCAGAGACAGGTGGAACTCTGAGTTCGAGGCCAGCCTGGTCTACAGAGCCAGTTCCAGGACAGCCAGAGCTACATGGAGAAACCCTCAGTCAAAAAAGAAAAGAGAGAGGGAAAGGAAAGAGTGAGAACATCAGACACACCTACACTGATACAGGACCAATGTGTCCATGATACTTCAGAGACCCACAAGAAAGTTTTGATTTTAACGTATTTTAAAAGTAGAGGGGAAATGAGCATCATAATAAATTCCACCTTCACTGTCCTTACCTCTAACAAATCATCACATAAAGAGACTCTGTACCATTCTTTTACTGGTTTGTTTTTATTTGTTGTTACAGGGTCTCTCACTCTTATACCTTAAACTTGCAACATTCCTCCTGCCTCTGCTTCCCAAGTACTGGATTGTAGGTGTGAACCATTTTCTCTCTCTCTCCCTCCATCCATCCATTCTTCTCCTCTGTCACTGAAAGAACGGATGCCAGGCTGGTGGCGCACACCTTTAATCCCAGCACTCCAAAGGCAGAGGCAAGTGGATCTCTGTGAGCTGGAGCCCAGCCTGGTCTACAGAGTGAGTTCCAGGACAGCCAGGCTACATAGTGAGGCTCTGACTCAAACAAAAATTAAAAAAGAGCACTACATACAGCCTGAAGTACGACCACGCATCCTGGTGGAAGACAGCCTACAAAAGGAATATTCCAGAGAAAATGGAGTTGGTGCATACTCGACCCACACACATACACACATCCATATCCTGTTTCGCCCATTGAATGCAGCTGTAAGACTGGGCCATATCTTGGCCATCCAGCTGTAGACACTGGCATCTTAGACAAAACTACTGAATTTTAAATATCACTGCAACTGAACACAATGGGCTTATATCATGGTGAGTGCAAGGCCAAATAAACACAGCTAAAACACAGAAGAGAAGAGCAAGATTTATTACTGTAGCAGGCCAGGGCAGCACAGGAGTTCACTCCAAATCAATGCTCTTTCAGAATAAATGAAACAGGAAGGGTTTATTCAGAAGCTTAAACATTCAGATATGGTTGGTTCACTCCTAAGCATGATCGGTTAAGGAGAATATTCTTAGTCATACTCATTTTAAGGTCATCATTTAAAACAAGCTAGTCAATGCATTTGGAGACATGCTTAGCTCACATATGTAAAAGAGGAAAATGATAGGCAGAGACTGTTCTAGACATGCTTATTTGCACCATGAACATTCAGCTGAAAACAGGGTCATCAAAATGATTCAGTGGGAAAAGTTCTTACCACCAAACTTGACAACCTGGGCTCCACCCCCTAAACTCACACAGTGGAAGAAGAGAACCAACCCCAAACTGTCCTCTGACCTCCACACATGCACACACATACCCACACACACAAATAAGGTTTTTTTAAATCTACTTTTTAAAAAGATTTCAGTGAAAAGAAAGAAAATGCTATTTGAAGACATATTAGCATGCAAGTTTCTACAAGTAACCGCCTTCCTTAGCTGCTAACAAATTCCTCTTCTGTCTCTGCTTGAAGGGTCCCAGTCAGGCAGCTGGCAGAGCCCCCCGAGTCTTGAAGGAAGGGCATAGGTGCTGCAGGTACTGGCTGGGGAGTCCTTGTGGAGAGAAGGTTGAGAACCCAAGGAAAGGAGAGGGGCTGGGAGAAGGTAGCAGCTCCTGGTGCTCTGAAAGAGAGCTCAGGTGGTCTGTGTCTCCACACCACATGGGCAGGCCAAAGGGACCCTGATTGGGGGGGGGGGTCTTGTATATGGAAAGTCACAAAGGGAGGGAGAGGGACCGGGAAGAGCTGGTGCTCCCTGCAGGCTGTCATTCTTCAGAGTTAAATTCTGAATCTACTTCCTTCCAGACAGGGCTGCTGTAGCTCTAGCTAAAGAAGTGAAACTTTCCTGGGGCTAGAATAGAATGGGTTTTAGGACAACCTGGGGCAATCTTCTTTTTTGAGACTTATTTTTATTTAAATAACTTTTTTGCATTTATTTTACATACCAACTAATTTCCCTCCCTCTTCTCTGCAGCGCACAACACCTGTCTGAGCTCTATGCACTACCATACAGTTTGCAAGCTTCAGGCAAGGAGCTGGAGGTTGAAACACACAAAGGCACACAGACAGAGACACCGACCTCTAGTCACTGGTAAGAAGCCCTTTATTCAATAGCACCAAGGAGGCTTATATACCCAACAGTCAAGTGGGCCAACAGGTGACAACCTTATCCTTTCAGAGCTGGTAAGCAATCATGACACAGCTTTCAGTAACTCAAATCACAAGGAAAGTAAAGATCTCTAGCAGGGAAGAGCAGCTGGAGGCCAGGACTCCAAATGATCCCAACATCTCCCCCCTAAATTTTTTATAAGGCAGAAGACCCTCCTGTCTTAGGTCATCTCAGAAGAGTAAACCCTTACCCATAGGAGGGCCCTCTTCTGTAGAAGTTGCCCATCTACGGAGGAGTCTTCATTGTTTGTGCAGTATTTGCAACCAAACCTGGGGTACGTCCGAGTTACTGGCCAACAGGCTCAGAAGGACTTGCTAAGTGACCATATGTTGCATTCTCATGGATTGTCTGATCTTACACAGAATTCAGAGACAAATGCCCATGGCAACAGGCGTTAAGATTGCCAGCAAGAGGGTCCCCAATCACCACTGGACCCAGCCTCCCATTTGGGCTATGGTATTCTACCAACCCTCTGAAACATTCCAAGGGCTATTCAAGTAACCACTGAGCTGTTTCACCACATAAGGCATTAGCAATATTAACAGATGTCACACAAATGGAATGATTAAAGTGTGAACAAGATGTTTGTTGTACAAGCCGTAAGTCCACCTGCTCCTACAATAGGGCAGTTGATTTAAATTCAAAAGTCCAAATTTAAATGTGGACATTCAGGGCATTCTGAGTCTGGAGAGCATCATCGATTGTCTCGCCAGTTTATCCACGGTGTCCGACACCAACGATGTTTGTGCCATTGCCAGTCCTGTGACCATGGCTGCAGCAGCAGACACCGCGATGACAGCAACTGCCACAGCTGTCACTCCAAAATCTCGTTTCATCTCAGTCAGCTTAGCCTTTTTGGTAATTGGTAGTGGTATGATGGCTGGTACCCGAACCAACAATGCAGCACTGGAGTGGTCATCCCAGCAGTTGCTCAGGCCACAGTTTCTGAAAGAACAACCAAGAATATCTTTTCCTCCAAAGGAGCTGTTTCATACTACAAAAAAAGAAAAAAGAACTAAAACAAACACAGGATTTAATAGTGCCCGGGCTGGCCTCGAACTGCCTCCTCCAACAAATCCTACCGGCGTGCGCCTCCACAACTGGCTCAGGCAGCATGCAGACTCAGAGACCTTCCGCAGCTACTACGCGGTTTCTCGGGTGCTGTGGGAAAGCCTACCACTCGCACTGCAGACTCTTGGGCGTGCAGAGCCTGGAACCGCCACCGCCTTCTCCTTGCCCCACTGCTGCCTTCTTGGGCAGCCCAGCGGGGTCTGTGCTCCAGTTTGTCTCGGCTCCAGCACTTGTTGTCGCATTTGCTGATACTCTTGGCACCGCCACAGCGTCTCCCAGGGTGGGCACCGTCTGGGCCACAGCCACTTAGCAAAGCTCTGCTCCAGCTGCCTTCTAGCCCCAGCTGCATTCGTTCTGGGTCCAAACTGGTGCAGGGAGTGGAGCAGAACTCAGGAAAGCAGCCTTGCTGCTCCGGAACCACTGAAGGGACCCCACTTAAACAATCCTTTAGGGAATTGGGGTGTCCTCAATCTGTCTGGCTACTTCCTGCTGAGTGGGGGCGCTGCATTCTTGGGGTTCTTTACTGCAACATTTCAGGAGGTCTCGGTGAATCAAGCCACATGAATCTTGAATAAATCCTTAGGTTCTCATCCTCTGTGGAGACAAAAGCAGAACCTTCCCTCCAAAGCATCAAATCCTCAAGCCCATATCCTAAAGTCAAAATACCTTTCTTAGCAGTTCCCAGAACCAAATGTCTTTCTCCAGTCCAGAACACAAAAGACAACACAGTTAACATACACAATTTACCTCTTTGAGCTGTACACATTCTATCTTTTGGAGGCCTTCAATTCACCCTCCTGCATCCCGTTTCAGATGGTGTCCCGTCTTAATTCCCTAATATGTCCCTAGCTGGGGACGACCCTGTCCACTTACCCCTCTTTCTTGGTTAGACTTCTACCTGCCACACCTGCACGGCCTGGAACCAAAACCGAGCGAAGGACATCAGGATTAACGCATACCCCAATCCACCCTCACCTTCTGAGGGCGACCTCTCAGCGTTCCCTAGTTCCCAATCTCGGTGGAACCTCCATTTGCAGTGCTCAACGCCTGTCTGCGCTCTATGCGCTACCATATAGTGTGCGAGCTTCGGGTAAGGGGCTGGAGGTTGAAACACACAAAGACACACAGAGACAGCACAGAAAGAGAGACAGGGACTCTAGTCACTGGTAAGAAGCCCTTTATTCAATAGCACCAAGGAGGCTTATATACCCAACAGTCAGGTGGGCCAACAGGTGACAACCTTATCCTTTCAGAGCTGGTAAACAATTATGACACAGCTTTCAGTAACTCAAATCACAAGGAAAGTAAAGATCTCTAGCAGGGAAGAGCAGCTGGAGGCCAGGACTCCAAATGATCCCAACACTTCTCCTCTCATCTCCTCCTCTCTTGTCCCCTCCCCTTTCCCATCTACCTACTCTCCCCATCAGCTCCTCCTCTGTCTCCATTCAGAAAGGGGCAGGTCTCCCATGGACTTGCACAAAGCATGGCACATCAAGTTGAGGCAGGACCGAGGTCCTCTCCTTACATCAAGGCCTGAGGTAATCTTATAATGTCTTTTTGCGGTTTTTATATATTGTTCTGTCAAAACATTTTAAGGCACATCTAAATATGACATCAATCATGAATAAAATCAGTAACCTTTTACATTGGTAATTTAGGTGGCCCAAATATTCCCTAGGACTTAATGTCCCAGAGAATTCAGGTTAAAACATAAATAAGCAGACCAGCTGAAAAAATAAGAGAAAAGGGATAATTACTGCCATATCTTATACTACAGTTGCACTGAATATGATTTTAAGCTGTTAGTTGAAATGTAAAAGAACCTACACATTTATACAATTAAGGCTAAATAAGCAAACAGATCAACTAAGACAGTGGGACAAAAAGGTTCACTTACTGTTTGAGTTTATTTTTTGACTTCTTGCTTTACCATGTGTCCTGGTTCTGGTCCACGGAGCCAGCAACTGGAGGCTCACTTGACTCTGTTCTTGTACCCTCTTTACTCTTATATTACTGATTAATCAAAGGAGTCATATGTTATCTAAGAGAGATGCTTTCTGTAGTTAGAAAAATTAAATAAGGATCTGTCCAAAACAGGTTGGACCAATTTTAAAGGGACCCTGACTTCTAATTTTTTAATATTTCTAATCACCTAGTGGGCGGAAGTTAAGTCCTAGGTTGATTGTGTGCTGTCTGCCTGCCTACTTGTTTGGTCTGTTTTGGAGACAAGATTTGTGCACCCCAGGCTAACCTTGACTTAATGTGCAGCTGGAGATGACCTTGAGCTCCGAACCCTGAGAGGGGAATTACAGGCATGTACAGTCATGCCCAGTTGGTGTGGATTTAGAGGCTGAGTTTGGGGCTTTGTGCACACCAGGCAAACACTCTACCGATGGGACAACAAGTTCTGGCCAGCTGATTATGTTTAATCTCACCTTAATTTTGCCATCAGGGTGTACCTTAGAGCTATTTTTTCCTAGAAAGACATTTTGTGGAGTAGACTGAGCTTATGTTCTGTTTGAGGTATCTACTACGCAGGTCAGAGCAATATGTGCAAGTGTTTTGGGGGAGGTTGTTATCTGAGAAATATTTATTCTTCCCCAACATAATGCTTTTATTAATTATTTGAGAATCTCATTCAGTGCACTCCAATCACACTTGCTTCCCATTTCTCCTAGATATTCCCTCCCACCCCTGTGCCTACCCACCCTTGAAAAACCTGACCAAGTCCAATTTGTGTTGCCCATATACTCACTGGAGCATGGTCAAACTCCCAGTGGCCAGCCTCTTAAAGATAACTGAATCCTTCCCCACCCCCTCCAAAAGCGATCAACTGTGAACAGCTACACTTCAGCATCTTTATCACAATTTTGGAGGACTCTCTTCAATAGCTTCGTGTCTGGACTGTTTCTTGGGGGGGGGTGGAGCAGGGAGGTTGTCACAGAAGCTTTCAATGTCTCTCATTCTCAGTTATGAATCTGTAGTCATTGAGATCACTGCAAACGGTATCTCCCTGCCTATAGCAGCACAAATCACAGACATCAATGTGGTTTCCAGTGGCAGCACAGATCTTGAAAGCCTTTGAGGAGACTCAACCCAGAAAATGCACCATTTCATCTTGAATATGTTCTTGTTGCTCAGAGTCAGGGTGATCTGTGGTTGGGCACGGTGTGCCGGGACAGGACCTGAGAGAGCTCCAGGCAGCATGCTGTACACCATCCTGCCCTCAGCCACAGCCTTTGCAGTCCGAAGGCAGCGCCAGGTATGGGCCTCCCCAAAGCGAACAAAGGAGCATGCTGTTGCTAAGTAGAACCAATCCTGGGGAGGTTAGGAGGTTCGGGCTACCCCTGGTCCCAACTCGCCCTGTCCCGTCACAGGAGGCATGCTGCCACTGGTGGTGGTGGCTGCCGGCCCCAGTGGGGAGAGGAGAGCACAGAGCCAATGCGCTGCAAACACAACAGTGGCGCTTTCTGACCTCTGCTAGCACAAGGCAGGCACATGCTACATGCACACATGCAGGCAAATATTCCTACACATAAAATAAATACATCTGAAATAGCTAAAGATAGAGCAAAACGTAGTAACTAGATAGCCTATCTCAGTATGCTCCTGATATCCTCCCTTTCGGAGAACGGTTTGGGCAGACCTCCTCTGTGTCTTGCAGAATGCACACTGACTTGGTCCGACTTTACTGATGGCTGAGAGATCCTATTCTGGGAGCCAGGGACACTCACCCAGAATGGCTTCTTCTTTCGCGCTACCTGGAGACGACTAGAGAGTGACTGCAAGCAGAGCAGCTTGTTTCTTCACCTTCCTCTTCATCAGGACTGTTAACAACACTGACATCGCTGTTGAAATTAAAGGCAAGCTCTTCAACTGAGAAAAATTAGTCTCTGAATCTACAGCCAATTTTGAAGAGTTTATTATTTTTGGCATCAGACCTCCTAGAACCAGAGTGACTGATGGTTATGAACTGCCATGTGGATTCTGGGAACCAAACCTGGGTTTTCTGCAAGATGCATTCTCTCCAGGCCCCTGCCTTATCTTTATTTATGATCTTATTGTATCATATAAATAATTTTATGGGGGGGCTGGTGAGATGGTAGAATGGATAAAAGGATTACCGCTCAGGCCTGATGATGTTACTGTGATCCCTGGAACCCATATAAAGGTGGAAGGAGAGAACTGACTCTTTAAAGTTATCTTGTGATCTCTACACATATGCTGTTGCATATAGATGCCCACACACAGACATCATATACACACATGATAATGATAATAATAATAAAATTTATACAAGTTTTTAAAATAATTATCAAATATATTTAGAACATTTTATATTTTTCCATTACCTATTAATTCCTTTTCTATCCATTCATTTCTTGTGTGTCTGTGTATAAGTTCATGGTGTACATGTCCAAGCATCAGTGCTGAACATCTATGTGTAAGTTCGTGGGTGTACATGTCCAGGCATCAGTACTGAACATCTGTGTGTAAGTGCATGGGTGTACATGTCCAGGCATCAGTGCTGAACATCTTTCATAACAGCTTGCCATCTTTTGCTTTGTTTTGAGGCAGGATCTCACTATGTAGCTCCAGCTGACCTGGAACTTACTATATAGACCAGGCTGGCTTAGAACTCGTTGAGATCTGCCTGCCTCTGCTTCCAGAATGCTGGGATTAAAGGTGTGCAGCACCTTTAATAAACTGACCTGCTCCAGCTTATTTTTTTAGACATTAAATATTTTACTTTGGTCTTGTGTGTGTGCACAGGTGGCTGCAGGTGCCTGTGGAGATGTACAAGGCATTGGATTCCCTGGAGCTGGAGTCGGAGGAGATTGTGAGCTCTCTGTTGTGAGTGCTGGAAATCAAACTCAAGACCGTGGCAAGAACCAGATGTGCTCTAACCACTGAGTCATCTCTCATATATTTAAGACAGGGTCTTGCTATGTCAGCTTGGTCTTAAGTTTCCAATCTTCTTGCCCCCACTTCTCAAGTGCCAGGAATACAGGAAGGTGTGTCAACATGCACCTGGCTCATGCAGTGCCATTGATTTAACAGTTTTTGCCTGCTAGGCAAGCACTATTGGCTCAGCTATATATATCCCAAGTCCTGTATTTTGTATTTTATAGTTTTTAAAGTTTGTGTATGAAGTTACCAAGTGAATTTTAAAACTCTAGAAGCCCTAATTTATATTTAAGACCCAAGAAGAGTGCCAGGCATAGTGGTGCATATGTTTAATTCCACCACTTGGGAGGCAAAGGTAGGCAGATCTCTTTGAGTTCCAGGCCAGCTTGACCTACATCATAACAAGTTCCAGGCCAGCTGGGACTACATAGAAAGAGTTTATCGAAGAAGTAGAAGGAGGAGGAGGAATAAGAAGTTATTGTTCTGAGTTATCAGCTATACATCTAGTTTATAATAGGTCATACATGTTGATAGCCTCAAATATATATTATTCCTTTTTATAGCATATATAAAGCTTAAACTAAACACTTTTGTTGCCATTCTAGAATGATGGCTATCTTGAGCTATTGTAACCTCAGAACAAGGATGCTATTGTTGGGTAGAGTAGAAACAAGGCCATTGTTACTTCTGAGCAGGAACTTCCTGTCATCAGGAACTGACCATAACAGACAAGTATAATCTGTCTTAGGGCACCAAGACATTGCCATAGAGAATTCCATACTTTATCAACTCATACCATGACCCACGACATTCGACATAACCAGTCCCAATAAGAAACAACCCACACTGTGAAACTCATTCTCAGCAAAATACTGAGATGCCACCTAATCATTTAGACATGAGCCCTGCACAGATGTCTACTTGATTAGACAACCTAGTCATTGATGTGAGCCCCATATGAATGTCCCATCTGATTGAACCTTACAATTTTCCTTGCAACTACAGAGTTTTCATCCCTCCAAATAGTGTGATCCCTTCTATGTATGCTTGTAACACAATGAACACTGTAATTTAAACATTTGACAAACAAATACAGACCTGACTAGCAGCAGCCCAGAGAGAACTCATGTTATTCCTTGACAATTTCTTACATATAAATAACTTATTTTGATCATATTCTCTCCCCTGTTTCCTTCTCATATGCCCTGCTAATCTTTCTGAGCATATCTTTCCTCCATCTTGTTTTCATGCTTTTGCTTTTGTTTTAAACCCATGGGGTTTAATCAGGGTTGGCCGCATAAATACGAATGTGAGATTTGTTACTGGATCATGGGCAGCTTACCAGTGAGTGGATCCCTGAAACAAAGTGACTCCCCTCTCAGCAAAATTTACTGCCAATATTTCCTTAGCTGAGGGGCGGGGGGGCTCACGAGCCCCTCCTCCATTCACACCGAAATGGTGGCAGGCTGGATCATGTGCAGGTAATCATGGCTGCTGTGGGTTTGTTAGTGAACAGCGCTTCTTCTCAAGCCTTGGGCTTTGAACTTTCTTTCTACCCCCCCCTTTCCATGATGCTCCCTGAACCTTGAGGAGGAGGGTGATCTAAATGTCCCATCTTAAGTCTGAGCACTCAACAGTCACTTGCTTTTGGCACTCCGCCTAATTATGAGAACGAGAGGGGAAAGTACATTAGATGTGAATGAACAGGATAATCAAGACTGCCTTGTTTAGACCGGCTGGGGAAACAAACACAGTCCTTAAAACCCACTAAGCACTATACAAACAAAAGTGAAGCCATTATGAAACATACCTCAAAAAGGGAGATTAAGCAATACAAATTAATTAATTAATTAAATACTTATGGAGTGAATGCTGGCTCAGCTGAGCTGAGTGGAAGGGGACATTGTCAGGCCCTCTGGCCTACCAGTCCCTGCTTTGGTACTATGCGGAGAGGGGCAGCAAGGGCTGGGCACCTTCCATCTCTGCAGCCTCCGTGTTCTTTGTGGCTCTAGCATGTATGGGAGGGAAGGCTGTGCAAGTCCTCTCCTGGTAACTTTCTTGGACCATGGCAGTCTCCTGACCCTACAGGTGGGGCATGTGGAGAAGCAGCCCTTCCCCTGCTTCTTCGGCTGCTCTCCCCAGGCAGCTTGGTTTGGCCACCATGGTGCCTGTCCAAGAGGACTTACCACTGGGCTCAATTATCAGTTCTCTATTAACAGCTTAACACACTCGAAACACACTTATTCTTGCCAATTAATTTACTTGTCAAAGATTTATTTAAATTAAGTGAACCAAAAAGAGGCCTCTTAATATCCACAACAAACAGGACAAGACCACACATGGCCTTGTTGTATTTTTCCAATCTTCCCAGTTTTTATTTTTTTCTTGTCCCATCTAGTAGGAAGTTCCTGGTTGGTGGCAGCTGCATGGTTGATATAATAATGGGTCATTAGGAACCTAAAATCCCTAGCACCAGGTTTCTCCCTAACCCGTAATGGTTCCCTCTATCTAGATATCTCTTTCATTGGTCTCCCATCCCATCCCATCCCTCCCCCAGCTCTACCATCCTGTTTGCTCATGTTCTCATCTCCCACCCCTCCCCTTTACTGGCCTCCCACCCCATTTTACCCAGGAGATCTCATCTACTTCTCCTTCCCAGGGTGATGCATGTGTCCCTCTTAGGGTCCTCCTTGTTGCCTAGCTTCTCTGGGGCTGTGGATTGTGGTCTGGGTGTCCTTTGCTTTATATCTAGTATCCACTTATGAGTGAGTACATACTATGTTTGTCTTTCTGGGTCTGAGTTACCTCACTCTGGATGGTTTTTTTTTTTTTTTCTAGTTCCATCCATTTGCCTGCAAATTCATGCTGTCATTATTTTTTACAGCTGAGTAATACTCAATTGTATAAATGTACCACATTTTCTTTATCCATTCTTTGGCTGAAGGACATCTAGGTGACCCCAGCTAAGACTCCTAGCAATAGTGGAGAGTGTTTGAACTGGCCCTCCCCTGTAAGCAGATTGGTGACTATGATAATCGTCTCATAGAACCTTCATCCAGTAACTGATGGAAGCAGATGCAGAGATCCACAGGCAAGCACCAGGCCAAGCTCCAGGAATCCAGTCGAAGAGAGGGAGGAGGGATAATATGAGCAAGGGAGGTCAAGAGCATGATGGGAAAAACCCACAGAGATAGCTGACCCAAACTTGCGGGAATTCACTGACTCTAGACTGACAGTTAGGAACCTGTATGGAAACAAACTAGGCCCTTTACAAGTGGACTACAGTTGCGTACTCTGGTTTGTTTGTGGGACCCCCTGGCAGTGGGACCAGGATCTAGCCCTGGTGAGTGAGTTGGCTTTCTGGAGCCCATTCCATATGGTGAGATGTCTTGCTCAGCCTCAAGATAGTGGGGAGGGCCTTAGGCCTGCCTCAATGAATGTGCCAGGCTATGCTGACTCTCCATGGAAAGGCCTTACCCTTTCTGAGGAGTGGATGGGGGTGGGTTTGGGAGATGGGGGGAGCAAGGGGGAACTGTGGTTGATATATAAATTTTTTAAAAAGGGCAGTGGTGGTGCACACCTTTAATCCCAGCACTCAGGAGGCAGAGGCAGGAGGATCTCTGTGAGTTTGAGGTCAGCCTGGTCTACAGAGGGAGTTCCAGGACAGGACAAAGCTACCGAGAGAAACCCTGTCTCAAAAAAACCAAAAACAAAAACAAAAAAACCCTAAAATCAGAGAGAGAACCTTATGGCTTGAACTGAGGCAACGCTCTTTTCTTTGTAATTTACCCAGTCTGGGCACTGTGTTGTGAACAACAGAAGACAGACTTTGTCTCTGACTAGAGAACTGTGATTCCCAAGATTCTGGACTTGTCTACACTGTCCTCCAGTGCTTTATTCCATACATGGGTCTCTCCACAGGAATGTGTAGCAAAATTGAGAAAATAAAATGTTATCCTTTGTATATTCTGTGTCCTCCAAAAGGCTCTTGTCTTGAAGGCTTGGCTCCAGCAGGTGGATTCAATTATTGCTTGCTCCTTTATTGAGAGGTGACTGGACCATGGAGACATATTGTTCATGTTGTTCATTTGCTCTGAACTTAAACATTTCCTCATGGGGGGGGTGTCTAAGACTGAAAAAGTAAATAAAATTCACAAGACTGAGGAAGTTCCTGAAACTTAGAAGATTCAGAGGTCCCTCCCTAAGACTATATGTGCACTAATAACAGTGGAAAGATGGGAGGGAAAGAGCTCCCTGCAGAGCGAATAGGGGGCTCTGAGTCATCACCCGAATCGGTGTAGTCTTTTGGCAATGCAGCTGCCTTTAAATCACCGGTTCTCCTATAAATAACCTCTCACCAATACTCTTATAAGTAGCCCAGTAATCTCATTGGTTCACTAAGTTAGACTTGAGTGGAATCATCTTGTGGTCGTCATTGATACCCCATCTTTGATGAACAGATATTTGCCCATGTCTCCTCAGGAAGATTCATGCGACAGGGAGCCGATCATATCAGGTAGTTAATATGTTAGTAAGTTCATACTAAATAAGCTTTTGGAAACTGGGGTCTGTTAAAAAGATTTTCTCTTGCCTTAGCTGTTTCTGTCTCTCTGCCTTTTCTTAGCTTCTTTTCCTGTTGCAGTGATTAACTGCCCTGACAAAATCAACATAAGGGAGAAATGGTTTATTATGGCCCAGAGTTCAGGAGTAGAGTCCATCATGGTGAGGAGGCATGGAGCAGCTGTTCACACCAACAGCCGTAATCAAGAACAGAGAGCAAGCAGTGTTGCTCAGCTACCTTCCTCCACTTACAGTTTAGAATTGCATCCGGGGCGTGGTCACCCCACAGTGGGTGGGTCTTGCCACCTAAAGTAAGGAATCAAGGTGACCCCTCACTCATGCCCAGAGGCCTGTCTCGCAGGTGATTCTAGGCTCTAGGAAGCTGGCAATAAAGACGACTTCATGCTCCCATGAGGCAGGAGGCATTGTTCCCTTACGCCCTTCTTTGAGGAGTCTCTAAAATTTAATACACTCAGAAGCAGTGCCAACTGACCTGTATGCAGTCTCTGAGGCTGTCAGCAAAACAATCCTCTCTTCTCTTCCCTTCTCTTCCTCTCTCTCTCTCTCTCTCTCTCTCTCTCTCTCTCTCTCTCTCTCTCTCTGTTTTGTTTTTCTAGACAGGGTTTCTCTATGTAGCTCTGGCTGCTCTGTAGAGCAGGTTGGACTTGAACTCACTGAAATCCACCTGCCTCTGCCTCCTGAGTGCTGGGATTAAAGATGTGCGCCACTACCGCCTGATGAGCTTTCTTTTCTTAAATTGTTCTCTCAGTTACAGTGACAGAAAATTGATTGGCACATAGACCACCTCTTCCCAGCTTGAAGAGTACAAAAGTAACTTTAACCTAGCCAAAGGACCAGGAAGGTTGGTTGGGGAACTTTGTGGAACTCTTACACTCATCTCCAAGCTGTGTGTGTGTGGATCTGACCCTAAGAACTGCTCAGTGTAACTGAGCACATTTCACAGACTGGCTGCTGGGTGTCACAAAGGAGGACAGAGATGAGTGAGTGGCACTACACCAGATCTTAAAATGCAGCTGACTGAAATCAAAACCACAGAAGACCAATCAGGACGTGTGACCTGAAACTAATCGTATTAAACAAAATGCCAAAACTTCCATAGGATTGAACAGGGCCCAGAGTCTTATGACATACTATTTCAAATGCCCGGGCTATAATCTTCTACCGACTATACCAACTCAAAATAAAGATTTTGTAACATAATTCCCAGTGCAGTAATATTTGGAGGTGAGGGTATTAGGTCATGAGAATAAGTCTTTTACTAATGATATCCTTATAAAGATGGCATCCCAGAAATTCTCCATTTCAGTCACATGAGACACAGAAAACAGCTATCTCTGTACCAGTAAACAAGCACACATTGAAAACCAGATCTGCCAGCACTTTTATCTTAAATTTTCCAACCTCCAAAATACTGAAAAATAAGTCTCTATTGTTTGTAAACCCGCCAGTGCTGTAGTACAGCATCCCAAACTAACTGAGACACAAGCCAAAACATTTATAACAATGATAATGAATTACTCAGCATGAAAAAAAAAATCATGGGAGCCAGACAGTGGTGGCATATGCCTTTAATCCCAGCACTCAGAAGGCAGAGGCAGGAGGATCTCTGTGAGTTCGAAGCCAGTCTGGGCTACAGAGTGAGTACCAGGCTCCAAAGCTACATAGAGAAACTCTGTCTTGAAAAACAAAACAAAAACAACAACAACAAAAAAATCATGGAGCCAGTTATGGTGATGCACACCAGGAGGGTATGCTGAAGAGGTAGAGGCGGGAGGATCAGGAGGCCTACTGAGCTACACCTTGGCTACAGCTGTGGCTGAATGATAGAGCACTTGCCTCATATGCATGTGGCCTTAGGTCCTAGATTCAGTCTTCAACACTAGAAGGAAAAACATGCTAGAAAAATGTCAGCTTGATCAGAAAAAAGATGAAAAGTCTATCGGTAGATACCAATGTTGGCACATCAGAGAAACCAGAATTAACTGACAATGTTGTCATAACACCCACTGCTAAAAAAATGCCCTAATATTCAGAGAAAAAATAATTTTTCTTTTCCTCCTCCTCCTTCTTTTGAGACTAGCTCTCATATAAGCCAGGCTGGCCTTAAACTCACAATGTAGCCAAGAGTGATTGTGCCTTCCCTTTTCCGAGTGCTAGAATTATAGGCATAAACCACCATGCCTGGTTTAGAACTGTTTTAGAACAAATTTTCTTATGATTTATTTATTATTGGTTAATGTTAGACCTGTATACCTATTCTATATATTTATATGGTTGGACTGTGTAAAAATTTTCTCTGGTGAAAGGGGGTCATAAGTGGAAAAAGTTTAAGAAAATCCCTCATCTGAGATCAGCATTATTCTGATACTGAAGTTGTATTTTTAAAAATCATAAGAAAAATAATTATATATCAATATCCCTTACAAGGAGTTGGATATATACCTCAACTGGTGGAGTATTTGTTTAATATGTAAGAAACTCTGAGTTCAGTTCCTAGACTGTACACACCTTTGTTTCCCAGCGTCGTGAAACAAAGGCAGCCTGGGCCACATTAGACCCTCTCTCAAAAAACAAAAGCACAAAGTGTACGTATATATCCCTGAAAACATAACCGTGAAAGTCCTCAGCAAAATGTCGTGAGGCGAATGTAAGTCTGACACCTGAGCTTAATCTCCAGGTCCCATGAACTAGAAGGAGAGCAAGCTGCTCTCTGATCTCCACATGCACTCTGTGGCCCAGGCATGCATGCACACACACATGCACACACAAATAAATGAATGATTCAGGAAGCTGAAAATAAAATAAAATAAGTATTAATAAAATTAATGGGATTTATCCCAGGATTGTGGCTCTACACAAAATAATTATTAATGTCATATCCCACACTCGGAGAAAGGAATAGAAAGAAAAATTTGCACAATCATCTCAATTGATGAACAAAAGGAAGCTAATAAAATACAGTACCTTCAATGACTTTTGGAAAGTGCTTTAGCTCTTTGTTAAAGGACTTATGGTTGTAGCTCAATGGTAGAGAGCTTGCCTAACATTAGTTTAAGCCTTTGGGTTTGATCCCCAGCATCATGAGGAAAAGTGCACAACAAATGATAAAAGGAGAATAAATTAATGCTTAGTGTACACATGTTACCACTGATTATAGACCAAAGCAAATTTGGATGCTGACGAGATAGACGGGCATTTTTTCTCTAATCATGTTTTAGATTTCTCTGGAGTCTGTTGTAGCACACTCTACATCTCCAATTTTGTTAATTTGGGTCTTCTCTTTCTTGGTCATTTTGCCGGGGAGGTTGTCAACCTTGTTAAGCTTTTCAAAGAATCAGTTCTTTGGTTGATTTTGTGTATTGTTTTCAGCCTCTATTTCATTAATGTCCTCCCTAATTTGTATTATTTCTTGCCATCTACTGGGTCTGCTGTTTTCTAGAGCCTTATGGTATATCATCGGAGTATTTAAGATGTTTTCTACAGCCTATGGCATATCATCGGGGTATTTAAGATGTTTTCTAGAGCCTTATGGCATATAATCGGGGTATTTAAGATGTTTTCTAGAGCCTTATGGTATATCATTGGGGTATCTAAGATGTTTTCTAGAGCCTTATGGCATATCATCAGGGTATCTAAGATGTTTTCTAGAGCCTTATGGCATATCATCGGGGTATTTAAGATGTTTTCTAGAGCCTTATGGTATATCATTGGGGTATCTAAGATGTTTTAAATATGAGCACTCACAGCTACACACTGTCCTCTTAGGGCTGCCTTGGCTGCATCCTAGAGGTTCTGGGATTGTTCTGATTGAATCTGTATTCATTTGAGTCAGGAATTTTCTTTTTTAATTTTTCCTCTGGTTTCTTGAATAACTGACATTCATTCAAAGAGATGGGTTAATTGTTCAGTCTTTCTGTAGTTTTTCTTGTTGCATTCTACTTTTATTACACTGTGGTATGATAGGATACAAGAAATTCCTGTGATAGTTTTGTGTTTGTTAATGCTTCATCTGTAGTCTATGATGTGATCAATTTTGGTGAAAGTTCCATGTGCTGCCAAGAAAAAGGAAACTCTGTTGGGTGGAGTATACTGTATATATCTATTAAGTTCAATTGATCCACACTGTATTTTAGCTCTGAAGTTGCTTTACTTAATTTTAGTTTGAAAGACATATCTAATTATTACTGGGGAACCAAAGCCCCCACTATTATTGTGTCAGGACAATAATGGCCTTTATGCATTTACTGTTTATTTTATGAAATTATAGGCTCCAATATTTAATGTACAAATATTTACAATGGTTATATCTTCTTTTTAAATTTTTATTTTATGAGTCTGGAGAGGTAGCTCAGTGGTTAAGAGCACTGGCTGCTCTTCAAAAGGACCTACGTTCAATTCCCAGGACCTACATATTTCACAACCATCTATAACTCTAGTCCCAGGAGATCTGATGCCTCTACCTCTGAAGTTCCGGGATTATAGCTGTGTACCATTATGTCCTTTTGTTTGTTTGTTTGGTTGGTTAGTTGGTTGGTTGTTTATGTGAGTCCTAGGGATAGAACTCAGACTCTCATGTTTTCATGACAAGCACTCAGCCCAACACATTTTTATTATAACAAGCCAAATGGAATTTACTATAACAACAAATAGATCTTATTTTTTTTAAATCATTCTAGCAACCTCTGTTTTACAATAAGAAACTTTAATGTATTTAAAACACAGCAATTAACCTGAGCTACTGGGAGCTCACCAACAATGGCCAGACAGGAAAGGAACCAGCAAAGGACCAAACTAGGCCCTCGGAATGTGGGTGACAGTTGTATGTCTGGGGCAGACTGCGGGGGCCACTGGCAATGGGACCAGGATTTATCCCTACTGCTTGTACTGGCTTTTTAGAACCCATTCTCTTTGAAGGGATACCTTGCTCAGCCTAGGTATAGTAGGGAGGGCCTTGGTTCTTCCTCAAAGCCATGTGCCTTACCCTCTCTGAGGAGTGAATGGGAGGTGGGGTAAGGGTAAAGGAGGAAAGAAGGAGAGGAAAGGAGGGAGTGGGAACTGGGATTGGTATGTAAAATGAAAAATGATAGGGTTTTTTGGTTTTTTTTAATAAAATAAAAAAGTCATAAACTATATAAAAAAATACAGCAATTAACAGTGAAAGATTTGACTTTGTCTATTGATTTTAGCTGTGTATTTTCTGAGCCATCTCCCCAGCCCCTCCTCCTTCCTCCATCTCTCTTTTCTTTCTTCATCTCCTTTTACCCTTTTATTGACTCATTCTTGGTTTTTTTCCTTCCATTTGTGTGTGTGTGCATGTTTTGTATGTGTGTGAGCACTTGTGTCTGGGTGTGTGTGCATGTGCCTGCAGAGACCCAAAGTTGACATTAGGAATCACTTTCGATTACTTTTCCATCTTATTAATTTAGGTAGGGTTTCTCCATCAAACAAAGAGCCCAGCAATATGATGAGTATTGCTAGCCACCTTGCTCTGAGGACTCCCCTGTCTCTTACCTCCTAGGCGTGGAATTACAGGTGGGCTGCTAAACCCACTGGGCATTTAGTGGGGTCTGAGAATCCAAACTCCAATCTTCACACTTGCATGGTAAATGCTTTCACCAAAAAGTCATCTCCTCCAAGATCTTGCTCCCATTTTTGAGACATAGTCTTACTACCCGGTCCAGGTATGATCTTTCTGCTTCAGCCCCCGAGTACAGGGATGCTCCACACACCTGGTAACAAGGAGTCATCTGTGAGGCAAAGTCAAGCTGAGCAGTGACTTGATCTCGAGTGCCTCAGATTTCTGTTGCTTAAGAGTTTCCCCAGACTAAGGTATTTTTATCATAACAAGCCAAATGAAATTTACAAAGACAATAAATAGAGCTAATGTTTAATTCACTTTCACAACCTTTGTTTCATAATAAGAGCGTTTAATGTATTTAAAGCAAAGCAATTGATGGGGAAAGATTTAATCTTTCCTGTCAATTTTAGATGTTCATTTTCTGTGGGTCTTGTATGCTATTGGTTCCTGAATTCCTCCATCACTGTTACTTATGTTTATTACTTATCTAGTGTATCATTTTATCCCATTTTTCTTTCCCTTTCCATATATTCCTTAGTATATTCTTAGTGACAACCTTTGTTATTCTGATTAACATACCAAGTGCAAAATAATCTAACTTTGAGGCTGGTCTGGATCTTACTGGGTAACCAAAACTGCTTTGTGTCTCAACTCCCAACTGCTTACAGACCCCAACCACCACATTATTCTCAAAGAAGTGTAGGAATTTTAGCATAACTTATGGAGAAATTTGACCTCCATAGGTAAATAATAAAGAACCTCAATTTAAAATTTAGCTTTAAAAAATTCATTCAAAATGGATCAAAAATTCAATCTAACATGCTAAGCTTTTAAAGATAAGAGCATATAAAATATCACTGACTGTTAGAATGAAAAGTAAATTTAAAAACATTGACCATACCATGTGCCAGTCAGGATGTCCAATATCTGGAATTCTCCTATATTGTTGGTATTGATATAAAATGTGAAATCACTCTGGAAAATACCCTGCAATTCCACTCCTGGGTGCTAGTTTAAAGAAATGAACACTCATCTCTATTCCCAAACTTATACATGAATATAATCACCCAAAACTGAAAGACCAACTGTGGGCCTGGAAGGATGGACCAGCAGTTAAGAGTACTTATTGCACTTACAGAGAACCCAGGTTGTTTCCAGCCCCTACATGGCAGCTCACAGCCATCTGTAACTCCAGTTCCAGGAGATCTGACGCCCTCTTCTGGCCTCTGAGAGCACCAGGCATGCACATGGTGCACAGATATACATGCAGAAAAAACACCCAGGCACAGGAAAAAAGAAAAAGAAAAAACCTCTTTAAGACAACTCTACGGAAGCTATTGGAAGGAAACTCGACTGGTTAGTTTTAATTGCTGACTTGACACAGCCTGGAGTTATCTGAGAGGAGAGCCTCAGTTGGGAACTTGTCTAGAGCAGAGTGACCCATGGGAGTGTCTCTAGACTTGATAATTAGTTGATGGGAGAGGCCCAGCCCATGGTGGGCTCCACTATCCCTAAGCAGGTAGGTAGCCTTGCACCATGTATGAAAACTAGCTAAGCATGCACCTCTAGATGAGCCAGCAAGCAGTTCCTCTATGATTTCTGCCTCAAGGTTCCTTCTACCTTGAGCTCCTGGGAGCCATGAATTCCCTCAAAGAGGAACTGTGACCAGGAAATGTCGGTCAGATAAATCCTTCCCTTCTTTAAGCTGCTTTTTTAAATTGAAGAGTTTTTTTTATATATATTCTGAATATAGTTTCCCCTCCCCCAGCTCTTCCCAGTTCCTCCCCACAGCCCCACCCATCCAAATCTAAATTCTTTCTAGGACTTTTATCATGAAGGCATATTGGATTCTGTCAAAGAGCTTTTCTGCATTTAATGAAATGGTCATGGGGTTTTTGTCTTTCAGTTTGTTTATATGGTGGATTACACTTATCTATTTATTTATATTGAACCATCCCTGCATTTCTGAGATGAAGCCAACTTGATCACAGTGGATGATCTTTTTTATGTGTTTTTGAATTCCGTTTGAAAGCCTGTTATTGAGAACTTTTCCATTATGTACCAAGGGAAATTAGTCTGTAAGTCTCTTTCTTTGTTGGGTTTTTATGTGGTTTAGGTATCAGGATAATTATGGCTTCATAAAAAGAATCAAACAATGTACCTTCTGATTCTACTTTGCAGAATAAATTGAGAAGTATTGACATTAATTTTTCTTTGAAAGTCTGGTAGAATTATGCATTGAATCCATCTGGCCCTGTGCATTTTTTGATTGTAAGACTTTTAACTGCTTCTATTTTAGTAGGGGTTATAGATTTGTTTTAACTGTTTACCTCATTTTAATTTAAATTTGGCAGGTGGTAAACACTGAGAAAATTTTCCATTTCTTTTAGATTTTCCAATTTGATAGAGTACATATTTTTAAAGTATGTCCTTATGATTCTCAGAATTCCTCAGTATCTGTTGTTATGTTGTCCTTTTATCTTTAATTTCATTCATTTGGATCTTCATTCTGTGTGTTTTAGTTAATTTGGCTATGGGTTTACCAATCCTACTGATTTTCTCAAAGAATCAACTCTTTGTTTCATTGGTTCTTTGTTTTATTATTTTGTTGTTTCTATTTTACTGATTTTTAGACCTGAGTTTGCATCTTTCTTTCCATCTATTGCTTTTGGGTATTATCTCTTCTTTTTTGTTCTAGAAGTTTCAGGTGTGCCATTAAAATTAATAAGATTTCTCCAATGTTTTTATGTAGGCACTTAGTGCTATGAAGTTGCCACTTAGAACAGCCTTCATTGTTTCCCATAGGTTTGTGTATTCTGTGTTTTGCTTTGTTTTGTTTTCTTTTGTTTTTTGCTTTCTGAGACAATGTCTCTATACATATCCCTGGCTGTCCTGGGACATACTAAGTAGACCAGATGGACCTGGAACTCACAGAGATCTACCTGCCTCTGCCTCCCACGTGCTGGGATTAAAGTCATGTGCTACCACACGTAGTTTGTGTTTTCATTTTCAATCAATTCTTAAATTTTTTCCTTTTATTTCTTGATCCATTTCTCATTCAGCAGAGAGCTGATCAGTTTCCATGAGTTTGTAGACTTTCTGTTATTGATATAACCAGCTTTAATACACGGTAGTTAGACAGGATTCAGGGTGTTGTTTCAGCTTTCTTGTGTCTGTTGAGACTTGCCTTGTATCCAATTACAGGGTCACAGTCAGTTTTGGAGAAATAACCAAGGGCTGCTGAGAAAAAGGTATTATTTTGTATTTGGGTGAAATGTTCTGTAAGTATCTGCTGTGTCCATTTGATTTAAGTCATCATTTAGCATCAGCATTTCCCTGCTAGTTTTTGTTTGGATGACTTGTCTATTGGCAAGAGTAGGGTATTGAAGTCACCCATTATCACTGTGTAAGAGTCAATATGTGATTTTAGCTGTATTGCTGTTTCTTTTATGAACTTGGGTGCCCCTGTGTTTGATGCATAAATGTTTAGACTCCCAATATCTTCTTAGTGGATTTTTTCTTTGATAAGTATATAGTGTCCTTTCCTCGCTTTTTCTGATTGGTTTTGGTTTGAAGTCTATATTGTCAGATATTAAAAGTGCTACACCAGCTTGCTTCTTGGGTCTATTTGCTTGGAATATCTTTTTCTATTCCTTAATTTAAGGTGATATCTATCTTTGATGGTAAGGTGTGTTTCTTAGAGCCAGCAGAAGGATAGGTCATGTTTTTAAATCCATTTTGTTAGTTGGTGTAGGAGGGTCTTCTATTTGTGTATTGCCCTCATTGGTTAAATAAAGAAAACTGCCTTGGCCATTTGATAGGGCAGCCCTTGGGTGGGCGGAGTAGACAGACAGAATGCTGTGAGAGAGAAGGCAGTGTGGCAGACACCATGCTTCTCCAGCACAAGATGGACACTGGTTAGACTCATGCCAGTAAGCCACGACTCGTGGTGACACACAGATGATTAGAAATGGGTTAAACAAATATGTGAGAGTTAGCCAATAAGAGGCTAGAGCTAATGGGCCAGGCAGTATTTCAATGAATACAGTTTCCGTGTAATTATTTCAGGTACACACCGGGAGCCGGATGGCACAAGGGGCCCGGCGCCGGGAACGCAGCCCGAGCCCCTCATTACAACAGTCATACTTTTTTACTGTGATGACGTGTGATGGGTTACTGACCCAGTCTCCCAATGAGGGATGAGAAGATGTCCCCTATGTGGCTTCTTACTCTCAAATAATGAAAGGAGCTTAAGCAAAAACTACAGGTGCCTGATTAAAGTATGGGCTTTGGTAAAGATTACATATCAGCAATGGTTTGTGGGTTGTAATGAAGGTGCCACATTTGTGTAAGATGCTAATCATGAAGGGAGTCTGAGGGGGCACTGGGTACTTTTTCCATTACGTGTCCAAAATGTCTGACAGAATTAACTTGGGTGAAGGATTTATTCTAGTTCATAGTTTCGTGGCAGGGAAGCATGATGGCGTTCGTGGCAGGGAAGCATGATGGTGTTCACGGCAGGGAAGCATGATGGCATTCACGGCAGCAGAAGAGACTCCTGTGAAGACTCAAAGCCACTTGCCTACATCTCAGCAGTCAATCGGACACCACAGATCTCAGGCTCCAATCTCATGTGACTAACCCAAAAGTCCTATCCCCATAACTGTCAGTTAGGTCCCATTTCAAAAAAGTCCCACAACCTCCAGAAGTTTTGCCAGTACCATCTTTTGCACCATTTGAAGGCACCATTTGAAAAGATGCCAGAGACGATCGTTTCAAACACATGAGCCTGTTGGGACCAAGAAAGCAATCCCCAAAGAGACAGCTCCTGTCTGCCTTTTTTACAGTGTGGTACCACGTGTTGCCAGGGGCTGTTGTACTAACTCCCTACTGGTCTGAGGATGATTTTTACTGTCCCTTCAAAATTCTTGTGTTGGGAACTCAATCCTTCAAATTCATATATTGGTGGTATTTGGTGGTAGTTAGGGAGGCTAGTAAGCTTCTTGTGGCTGTGACAAAATTCCTGACCTAAACAATTTAAAAGGAGAAAAAAATTATTTTGGATCATAGTTTCAAAGATTTTAGTCTACACTTGCTTGGTTCCATTGGAGTGGGACTGTGGTGGGGCAGAACATCAGGGTGGAGGCGGTGTAATGGATCAGAAATGGTTACCTCGTAATATCCAGGAAGCAGAGCTGGGGTGCCAGAACAAGATACAGCCCTAAGAACATGCACATATTAATCTATTTTATCCAGCTAGACACCACCACCACATGCAATTTTAGTACTTCCAAATAACACCATCAGATTATGCAAACATCAGTGGGTTAATCCACAAGGTATATAAGAGACCTCCTCATGTAATCACCTCACAGTGAGTGAGTCCATTAGCTGCAGAACGTTAGCTTTCAACATGTGAGCTTCTTTGGGGTACTCATATCCAAACTACACCATTAACTGAAGTCATGAATGTGGCGCCCAATGATAAGACTAGTGGTTTTCATAATGAGAGTAGGAGCCCTGGGTTGACACGCTTCTTTCCTGATGCCTTACGATGCAGCAAGAGGACCCTTACCGAGCAGTCCCTTGACTAAGGCAATGCCAATTGATTTCACGTTTCAGAAGAGTGAGACACCAAGAGCAGAGGGGCAGAGCACCTCTCCTGTGTTTGATGAGGAAGTCCTTACTGTTGGTGTCAATTTTGCTTGACAGAGACAAGCCCAGTGAGAGATGTGAGGCCCCTGGATAGCATATTGAGGAAGTCTCATCTCAGTGCTCACATCAGCACCTGCAGAGAGCAGGGCTCCACCGCTTCACCCTGGTTCAAGCCATGTTTGTTCCAAGGTTTTCTGGACTAGTAAAACAGAGGGCAGCAGAACTTAAGAAACAGACAGGTAACTCAGAGGACAGGTAACTGCAAAGGGATAAATGAGCAGTTTCTCTGTGAGTCAGCATGGCGATCATGTGCCTGGTAGTAAAAGAATTATCCTCTAAGTTTGTGCAATAGTACTTGGCATATGTGGGGGTCTAAAAGAAAACAGGACCCGAGCTGGGCGGTGGTGGCGCACACCTTTAATCCCAGCACTTGGGAGGTGGAGGTGGCGGATCTCTGTGAGTTCAAGGCCAGCCTGGTCTACAAGAGCTAGTTCCAGGACAGGTTCCAAAGCTACAGAGAAACCCTGTCTCGAAAAACCAAAAAAAAAAAAAAAAGAAAAAGAAAGAAAGAAAAAGAAAATGGGACCCATAGACTCATAGGGGAGTGGCATCATTAGGAGGTGTGGTGTGCTGGAGGAAGTGTAGCAGTAGGGAGTGGGCTTTGAAGTCTCAGAAGCTTAAGCCATGCCCCAGTGAGGCATTTTCTTGCTGCTGGCTGTAGATCCAGATGTACCAGCTTCTTCTCCAGCACCATGTCTGCCTGCACACCACCATGCTTCCCTCTGTGATAGTAATTGATTAAACCTCTGAAACTGTAAGTCTGCCCCAATTAAATATTTCCTTTATAAGAATTCCTGTGGTTGGGCTGGAGAGATGGCTCAGAGGTTGGGAGCACTGACTGCTCTTCCAGAGGTCCTGAGTTCAATTCCCAGCAACCACATGGTGGCTCACAACCATCTGTAATGAGGTCTGGTGCCCTCTTCTGGCCAGCAAGCATACACACAGAACACTGTATACATAATAAATAAATCTTAAAAAAAGAAAGAATTCCTGTGGTCATGGTGTTTTTTCACAGCAACAAAACCCAAAATAAGCCATGTAATTTCATGGTTTCCTGAAGCGTATTAGTGTGTTAGTTGTATTCCATCTTGACCAAAAAATTCTTTAGTATGATGTCTTTGAGGGGGAGTTAGACAGGGTTTTCCTATGTAGCCCTGGATGTCCTAGAACTCTCTTTGTTGACTAGACTGGCCTCAAGCTCAGAGATCCGCCTGCCTCTGCCTCCTAAATGCTGGGACTAAAGACGTGTGCCACCACTGCTGGCTTAGTATAATGTCTTAATCCTGAAGTATCTAGCAGGATGTTCATTGTTCATTGATTTTTAAAATTGGTTTCATTATTCATTTGTCAAATAATGTTAATATCTTTAATCCCAGAACTCGGGGGGCAGAAGCAGGTGGATCTCTTTGATTTGGAGGCTAGCCTGTTCTACATCACAAATTCCCAGCCAGCCAGGACTGCACTATAAGACACTGTCTTAAAAGCATCATCATCATCTTTCTCAGTTTTCTTTTGCATTTGCTTATTACAAATTATTTAAATTTCTCAGTATCCCAAGTTCCTTTGAGTGGTGATTTTATTCAGCTGCCTCACTATCTTCAGTTCTGAGGCTGACGCCAGTTCTTCCCTCTCGTTTCATCATTCATGAGTTTCTGATTGATGTCCCCTGATTTATGGAACACTCCTAAGCAATATTTGAAATAAATGGAGCTGAATCATGTGTTGGAACTCTGGTTTTAAGTGACAGAAAACTAGCTCAAACTATGCTGGCTCATCATCCTTTGAAATCCAGGAGCAACTTAAATACAACAGCAAATTCTGGCAGCAGGAAACTGTATCTGTATCTCTGAATTCTATTTTTCCTACCTTGCCTTCACACTCAGAAAGCAGTGTAATATGTTGGGTCTGAGATTTGCATTCTTTACCCTGACATCCTTGCAGAGAGCAACACTGTTTTTCCAATAGTTTCTGAAAGAGTCTCAGCTGAGTGTCATTAACCTGGACAAGGTCACATGCCCAACCTTCCAGCCAACACTGGTGATTTGGTTGGAGAGCACAGGGTCCTGTGCTAGAGGGTGGGAGTGGGGGAGGGGTTAGTCCTTCAAACTGCAGGAGTGTGTAGACAATACAGTTTACCCAAGGAAAACTGAGTTGTTACTACTAGGAAAGGGAGACACTCTGATGGACAGGTAAATGTATCAGCTCCCATTCTTGCCTAAGATTTCTACTGTGAATAGTTACCCTTCTGTAGAAACACGCAGGTGGCCACCTGACCAACCAAGCACAGCCCTATCCCTAGATGACAGCTTAGTATGTCTCACAGTATCTTGTGGAGTGACTGGATTATGCTTCCCTCTGGGTCTGACTCAGCACAGAATGATGAGATTAAACTCCATCCTAGCATGAATAGTAATCTGCACAGGACCTGAATGGAGCTGTCTGCCGGGAGGGCACTTTGCCTGTTAGAAAACTTCAAGTGCAGCCAAACTCATATAGTTTTGTAATGTCCATGGAACCAAGTAAGGAAAGTTCTTTAGGAAAAACATAGTGGGTCAAATAGTTTTAAGTCATTATAATGTATTTGCTGTGGAATAATTTTTTTGTACACCCTGAAGATTTGTTGCTGTGATTGGTTAAATAAAGAAGCTGACTGGCCAACAGCTGAGCAGGATAAAGTTAGGTGGGAAAGCCAAATGGAGAATGGTAGAGTTGAGAGATGCCAGCCAACTACCAAACAAGCAGGACATGTAGGAAATAAGGTAACAAGCCATGAGTCACGTGGCAAAGCATAAATAGAAATAAGGGTTAATTTAAATGTAAGAGTTAGGTGGTTAGCAAGCCTGAGTTACCAGCCAAGCATTATAATTAATGCAAGCCTCTGAGAGATTATTTGGAAAGTGGCTGTTGGGACAGAAAAACTTCCATGTACATGTATTAGTTCTTTTTCTTCTAAAAGAAAAAAGTCCTTTAATTAGGACACAAACAATGCTATTACAGCAATTTATTTAAGAAGGCCACAAACCTTTGCCCAGCCTCAAGTTCTGCCACCATGTCAGTGAACATCTGTGCAATAAAAACAGCCTCTTTCATTGAAATTCTGAAGAAAGGACTTTGTATAGTTGTTTTATTTTTTAAACAATGGTTCAGGTAACCCAAGCTGTCCTTGAACTGCCTACGCAGGTAAGGCTAGCATTAAACTTCTGATGTTCCTGCTCCCAGCTCCTAAGTGCTGGAATCTTATACCTACACCTCCACTCCCAGTTCAGGTTTTGTGGGTACTGAGTCCAGGGCTCCCTGAATGCTTGCGTGCCAAGAGCTCTACTGGTTTGAGTTCATTCCCCAGCCCCAGGAAAGATGTTTTACACTTTAGACTTTCATTACTAATTACATTTTTATGATGACGTGAACTGGTCACAAGAATCAACTTTTTGTTTCTTGAACTTTTTTTTCTTTTAAATGGAGTCTCTAACCCAGGCCAACCTCAAACCCCGATGAAATTAAGGTTGGCCTTGGACTTCTGAGCCTCCTGGTTCCAACACCTTAACCAGTGGAATTCAGAAGACAATTTGTGAGAGTCAGTTCTCTCGTTCCACCTTGCAGCATCTGGGGATCAAATGCAGGTCTTTAGGCTTGATGACAAGTACCTTTACCCACTGAGACATCTGCCGCCTCAAGAAATAGTACTGAGTTCCTGAACTTCTTTTTCTCTCAATGAATTGATCAAATTTAATCTTTATAGCTAGAGCTTAAAGTTGTGCAATGATAAGCATGTCGATAAAATATTAGTAAGTAATACAGATATGTTAATCTTGTTTGGGAGCATGGGATTAGAACAAACAGAAAATGAACACAAAATATATCAATGGCCAAATAATGCCTTATTTTTAGACAAATGGTATCTTAAAAAGAAATTTCCCCTTTCTGAACTATCCCCTTACTAATATTATGTGTGGATCTGGAGGGTTTTATTTTATGGGCATTGGTATGAAAGTGTAAGGTCTCCAGGACTGGAGTTACAGACAGTTGTAAGCTGCCATGTGAGTTGAACCTGTGTCCTCTGGAGGAGCAGTCATTACTCTTAACTGCTGAGCCATCTCTTCAGCCCTAGATCAGGAGTTTTAAAAAGTGTTCTCATAATTCTGATATCAACAGCTGAAAAATCAAACGTACATACATGGAAATCTTCTACAGGTTGAATCAACCACATGCCACATAAACACTGATTTCTAATTTACAAGCATATATGTCAAGCGTCAATACTACATAATTCTTTAGAGCACTGGCCACTCTTTCAAAGGACCCAGGGCTGATTTCCATTTAACAACCATCTATAAGTCCAGTACTGGGAATCCAATGCTCTTTTCCGGTCTCCAGGGGCACCAGGCACAAATGTCGTACACGGACATACAAGCAGATAAAACATCCATACGCATAAAAAATAAAAATAAGAAAAATATTTAGACCAGGAAACAACTTGATATTAATGAGGACTAATAGGGTAGAAATCAGAATCCTAAGCAAGATTTTTGAGGACTACACATGGTACAAAAAAAGCAGTAACTATTGAGTATCATGTTCAAAGCCACATACTAGCCCATTTACTGCTCAAAAAATATCTAGAAATTTAAGATATGTTTCCATTTCTGCCATTCTGAAGCATAAAAATTTTTTCAGAGCTAGAACTCTGGTTTTGTTTTGTTTTTATAATCAATAATTTTATGTGTATGGGTGTTCTGTCCACATTCCATATGTGTGTGGTACCTTCAGAGACCAGAAGAGGGTGACAGATCCCCTTGAACTGGAGTCATTATTGTGAGCTGCCAGCTGGGAATTGAACTTGGGTCCTCTGAAGAGCAGCAAGTGCTCTTAATCACTGAGCCATCATCTCTCCAGCCCCTAACTGAAGCATTTGTGCGTCAGTGTTCACACTTAACTTTCAGGGCTCCTCCGGAGCTTTTAAATCATTTACGTGGTGTCATACCTGTTTCAGTGCTATAGTTATTGGGTTTTTCCTGGCTCCTCACAATCTTGATATGTGCTCTAAGGTCCAGCCAAAACTCCTGATTATCTGGGAAATATGGAAGGATACTAGGGCACAGGGTTCAAGCCCCAGCAACAAAAAGGAAAAGGAAGATGGGAGTGAGGACATGAGTATGATTAAGTTTGTTATAGAAAGACCAATCCCAGTACAAGAAGAAACAACTGGAGATGACACCACTGGAAGGAGTCAAGACATTGTGCAGTCTCAGTAAGATGATACAACAGGCTTTAACCAACAAGTGGTTATATGCAAAGTTTGCTTCTCAAACTTTAGATGGAAACTAATGACCAGAGGCTCTTGTTAAAATGCAGATCTGGATTCAGGAGGTTAGGGGTGGGGCCTGAGAATGCTACAGCAAACTCTCAGAAATGCTGCTGGGTCTGGGGACCATACTTTCAAGTAGCAAAAATATATTAAAGAGGTATTAGGACTGGGAAGAGGGCTCAGAACGTAGGGTGCTTGCTACAAAAGAATGATAAACTGAGTTCAGATCCCCAGCACCCACATACAAGCCTGGTCTAGCAGTATGCATGTGTACCCCCAGTGTTGGGCAGGGGGCTGAAAGGCTAGCCAGTCTAGCAGAAATAAGAATTCTAGTTTCAGTGGGCAATGCTGTCTCAAAAAAAACCAAAAAAACAAAAAACAAAAAAAGTGGAGAGTGATGGAGGAAAACACCCAAAGTCAACCTCTAGCCTCCACATGGACATGTACATGTAAGTACACTCACACACACATACATGCACATACATATGGACACACCTTACACATAAAAAGTTACCAAAAGAAATCTTAAATAGATTCATATACATTAAACTTTATGGGAATTTGTGACTGGGTAGGTGGTGTTACATTCAGGGGTGGGGCAAAATACATATTGGATAAATATTCTACCACAAAGCTACACCGCCAGCCTATGAGGCATTACAATTACAGCCTTATTTACAGTTTGTATCTATGTAAAGGTATCACTGTCCACTAGATATAAGATGAGGAACAGGGCTGGGTGGGGTAGATAACAGTAACAGATAACCTTTATTGGGTACATAGTATTATGTACCAGGTTCTTTGTGTGTTATCTTATTTACTCTGTGCAATACATATATGAGGTGGATATTATTGCAAACCTCTCTAAGTCTGGGGAAATTGAAGCTAAGGTTTTATCAATTAACTGCTGGTAGTTTGGCTATGTAGAGTTCACGTAAATGTGGGAGGTCACATGGCACTGTCCCGTGTGTAGTAGATATACTGACCTGGATCTCAAGAAGAGTTATTCTTGGGCCAGTGAGATGGCTCAGAAAATAAAGGTACCTGCCACAAAACCTGATGACTTGAGTTTGGTTCCCAGAACGCAAATGGTAGAAGGAGAGAACTTCTATGAGTTGTCACCGACTTCCATAGACATGTTGTTTGCGACATGCGCTGCCCACCCAGTAAATCAGGGCAAAGGCAAAATTAAGAGAGTTACTCAGAGCAACCAAGATCTAGGAGGAATTAAGACTTCAGAGTGAATGAAACGATCCAAGGAGAATCAGATAGAACCCTTCCAACAACTGCCAATTTTGCTTCATTTTCCTTTAGCATTTAATTATTATAAAAATTATTACAGAGAAGATAGCTGAAGGTCAGTATTTAGGTATCTGGGTTTTTTCCTTGCAACAGACTGACCTCCAACTTGTTTTGCAGTTATGATCCTTGGCCTTCACATGCAGGATTATGGATATCTATCCTCACTCTGGAGCTAGTTTCTAGCTTTTCAAATAAGTAACTTTATCCTCTGATAGGATGTTACTAGTTTGTTCTTTATCCCTAAAATGTATCAACTTTTGGCTGCTAGATAGATGGCTCAGCAGTTAAGGACACTAGCTGCTCTTGCAGAGGACCCAAGTTCAGTTCTCAGCATCCACATGGCTGCTCCCAACCGTTTGTAACTCCAGGATCCAACACCTTCTTCTGACTCCACCCACACCAGGCCAAACAGTTACACACATAGAATAGAGATATATGTCATTTTTAAACGTGTGCACTTACTCAGATTTCCTCTTAAAGTTGTATGATGGTCAATACTGTCCATCTGTTAGAATCTTCAAGCAGACAGGATTTGGGCATGGCTGTGAGAGATCATTTAGTTCATGTTAATGGAAGGTGGAAGACCCACCTTAACTATGGAGAGCACCTTTCTCAGTGCTGAAGTCCAAGACTATATTTAAAAGTGGGGGTGGGGGAGCTGAGTATTAACATCATTCTCTGCTTCCTGCTTCTGCAATGTGAACAGCTGCCTCAGGCACCTGCCACCAGGACTTTCAGCCACTTTTTCTCAAATGGGGAGCCTAAATAGACCCTGCCTCCCATACGTTGCTTTTGTCAGAGCATTCTGACACGGCAATAGAAGAGGTTGGCTTCTGCTTATTAATTTTCTGGAATCTAGCAAACCCACTGAATTTTCTCCTTTTCTACGGAGGAAAGTCTTCTTCCACTTAGATTACTACTTCTAATTGATTCCCTCAGTTTTATTCTTGGAATCTGTGTCGTTTGAACCCCTACGATTATCTCAATTATTTTGTCTCTCTTTAAAAACAAGATCTTACTATGTATGTAGTCCTGGCAGGGAAATGCTGTGATTAAAAGCATACAGCACTATCCCTGATCATTTTCTTTCTTCAGGAACTCTACGACTTCATAAACTCTTCTCACGTCCACCTTTTACACTGCTGATGTGCTGTGTCATCAGGTCTGTTTCACTGTTTCAGCTGCTACTTTTGTGTTGGTGAATGTGGGTTTAATTCCATGGTACTATCCATTTATCCTGATCTTTAAAAAAATACGTCTTAATAGAGCCATGATACTGTCTTCTAAAAAGGATTCTGCTGAGTGGCCCAATACATTTTAAAGGACTAATTTTAACTCTTAGAGCTTTGTTTTTTCCCCTTCAGGATGTTGTTCCTTTAGTGTTGTGAAATGAATCCAAGGCCTGCCATAGGATAAGCATGCACTCTACCACCCAGGGACACCCCCAGTTCCTCCCTTTATTTTTAAAGATTTACTTTTTTATCTTTGAGATTGCCCAGTTGATCCTTATTGATGTCTAAAAGGGCAGAGTTGGTGTCTCTGGATTAGATTGCACTGTTGGCCATAGAGGAGTCTGCTTCCAGGGACACAAACTGTGTCGCTGTCTTACCATTGCTTTCCTTGGCACCCACCTACTTTAAGATTCCAATTTTATTCTTCAGTTTATTGGTGTTTGTGACTGGTTCTGACCCACGACATCATGTTTTTTCCCTAAATCTTGTTTAGATGTTTCAGCAATTCTAAACGTGCTGTATTTCAGAATACCCATCTACGTTTCTGCTCATCTGTACCAAACTGGTGTTGTGTAACAAAAGGATTCCTGGGGAGACACAACACAGATCTACTCATTACTGATAGGGAGCTCAGGACAGACCAAAGTAGGGTTACCACCAAAGTTGAAGAGTGTCCTTCCAGCTATTTAAGTTGGTCTAAACCTCTTCCGGGCAGGGGGCGCTGGTTTATGCTTCTCAGACAGTTTGGCTGAGAGTCTTCTTTGCAGCTCCCCTGAGTTCATCTGAGAGAGACTCTCAGGTTTCATTGCTTACTCTAGCAAGAAGTAGCCTGGTGAATCTGGTCAGTTTCAAGGACTTCCCATAGTTCCTTTGTTGTTTACCTTCCTGTTTAAGGAGCTTCTCAGGATAAAATGTTTCAATCTCAGTTAACTGTTACACAACACCGGGGTCTCAGTCCCTGAATCTGAAAGTCTTTTTCCAGTGTCCCCCACCCACAACCCTCTAAACAGCACTTACAGTTAAGTATTGCATTTTGTCTATCTCTTCTCTCTAGAAGGGTGGATGGCTCCAACACTCTAAGAATGCAGCAAATCTTCTTGAACAAACCTCTAATTAGGGGATCCAATGTCTTGTGTTTTGGTTTCCACTTCTATCTCACACTTTTATGTGTGAAAATATCTTTCTGGGTCTGGGTCATGGTTTTTGGTTTCTGTCTCAGTTAGGTAGTCTAAGTTCATCAGAGAGTGGTGGGCCACGGATTCCAAGAGGCCAGTCTCAGGGGTCCAGTGGCTGGTGTATGGTGAGTCCTCCGGTCTCACCAAGTTCCTGGTCCCACACGAGTTCGTTCTGGACCGGGCACAGAGGGACACTCTATGGGGTCGTTACGCCCAGGTTCCAACTTGGCTTTCAAGAGCCACCTAGCGCCCGGTTCTCCAAACGCACGTGACGGGCCTCCCCCGCAGCCGCAGTGCTCCTGCCTGCGCTCGCTGCTTCCGCCGGCTCTCGAGACTCCGCCCCAGCGCCGCGAGAAGCCAATCAGCGAGCACGCCCTTGACTCCGCCCCAGCGCCCCTCGACGCCAGCCCCTCCCTCCTCCCGCTCGCTGCCCGCCCGTCAGGCAGGAAGGCAAGCAGTGGCTCGACTGGCGGTCACTTCTCCCCTCTGTGTTGTCCTCATTCCTCGTTCCCGGTCGCCGGCAGCGGCGGCTGCACGGGTGGCGGCGCGGTCCCTGCGGGAGGCGCTGCACAAGCCGAGCGGCGGCCGCGAAGCGTCGAGCCCAAAGCGGCGGCGGCGGCTAGGCAGCCAACATGGCGGCGGCGGCGGCGGGCCCGGAGATGGTCCGCGGGCAGGTGTTCGACGTGGGGCCGCGCTACACCAACCTCTCGTACATCGGAGAGGGCGCCTACGGCATGGTTTGGTGAGTGTCTGCGCTGGTGTGCAAGCCCGGCCTCACCCGCTCACCTCATGCCTCTGCCCGTGGCTCTGGGCGCAGCCGCGGCCCTTCCCGCGCCTTGGCCTCGCGTTCTGCGGCGCCCTGGACCCCTGACTTCTCTTCGGCCCACACTCAAGAAGGCCGTCGAGGCTTAGGTGTTGCTGTGTGCTTCCTGGGCTGAGCCCCGTTTGCGGTTGGAGGAGCACCCCAGAATGAAGCCAGGACCCGAGGACTTGGTCTCAGGCTCGTACTTTCGTGTCTTCTCCCTCGGGACGGGAACGGAAGTGCACCGTGTCCCCTAATTTATAGCTTTATAGTCGTCTTCTTTTGACATTAGGTTGTAACACCAGGAATTCCATTACATACTTGCCCGTGGTGGTGGTGGTGGAGGCGGCCGTGGTTTTGCAAGCCAGAATCCTCAGTTTGTGTGCTGAAGACCAAAATATTTTTCTTCCCTTCTTTCTGTATACATGAACAGCTTTCACAAAATATCTTCAGTGGAGCTAGTGGTTCCTACTCAGGCTTTCTAAAAAGCATTAACGACACCAGCGTTGGATGTGAGGCTATTGAAGTTTCGAAATGGCTTTAAATATCGTAGCGGTTGCGTTTCAGGAAAGATAAACCAACATCACATCTTAGAGTTATTAAGATGTATTTGGAATTGGGCCCAATTTGATTTTAAATTACTCCTTCCTTACCATCGAGAGCGCTTTCTTAAAACTGTAAATGTATCCATACGTTTTAGCCCAGTTTACTGTGGCCGTTTCTCCTTCACATTTTAGTGTTCGGTATATATACAGCCCTGATAGTTCTTGCGTGGTCACTTAAAGGATTTCTCACCAGATTGTGAAATGATGAAGTGTATTTTTATTAGAACGGGCTGCTTGTATTTTGTACGTTGAAAACGCGGGGAAGTGGATTTTCTTTTAAATTTGTTTTTTGTGCTACATGAAGTAAACAAATTTATTGAAGATCTCTGAGTTACTCTGCTATCCTCATAGTTTAATTTTAGGAAAGAAAAGATTCCTCAAAAAACCATTTTGAGGAAAGAAAAGATACCTTTCTTGTTCAGATAAGGTATTGTAAGAAGTCCTTTCCCAAGGGTGCAGAACTAGAATCAGGCTGTTTCAAATGCTGCAGCTCTTTAGTCGTTACACACGCCTTTCCTTGATGTTACTAATAATCTCGGGACTTTAGCGTATTTTCCTGATAAGCAAGTCTATTTTCAGAAGTGCATTCAAATTTGAATGGTCATCATTTTAGAAATGCTAGGAAAGATGTATTTTTTTTTTACCAAGTATCTTAAGTAGATAGAGTAATTAATGTTCTTTTAAAAAAGACTCATGAATAATTTTATTTTCTTTATGAGTAAAATATTTCGTAACGTACAACTATGAAGGTAGAAGAGAACTAGTCCTGGGAGTCAAAAGAAATTAAATTAGGTCACAATAAAAGAAAGACCTTTATAAAGGGATGGAGAAAAAGTACTTTCCACATCACATCTTTCTTGCACCTATTATTACTGCTCTTGCACCTGCAGGTAAACACCCCAGTAATCTTACTATAGATACTCAACATTGCCTGTCATAGTCTCATTTATTTTAAAAATTAGCTTATTTTAAATAGGGACAATAAATTTAGGCTATGTCAGTTGGACTCCTCTCCCCCACCTGTCTGATAAAATGTATTGTTTAGATCCTGGTGCTATTGCTGCTGTGGAGTTACATGACCTTTGAAGTTCCCAGCTGCTGTACAAAGTTCTCTTTAAAATTCAAATTTTAGGGGCTGGAGAGATGATTCAGCAGTTAAGAGCACTTGCTGCTCTGTGTTCGATTCCTAGCACCCACATGGGCAGCTCACAACTGTCTGTAACTGCAGTTAGGGAGGATCAGATGTCCCCTTTAGACATTCATTTGAGCAAAACACCATGAAATAAATTTAAGGATACAAATTTTAGTTTTAAGAAAATTGAAGATATAATTGAAATTTAAATTCTGGATTCATCCTTTTATCTCCAGGTTGAAGACATTTTAGTATTTATAGAATATTCTTAATTAAAGGTCATTAGCATTTTATCTGTGCTGGTCTTATGAAGGGCGTCTTGGCTTAAATGTCTTCTTGAATAGTTGTGATCTTTAAAAAGCTGGAGAGATGACTTAGTGGTTAAAGAGCTCTTTTAGATCCCAGCATCTATCTACATTAGGTGACCCTCTGGCTTCCAAAGGCATCTGCGCACGTGTGCATAGAAAACTTTGGGTACACATATATACTAGAAAATAATTTTAAAAATCGTTAACAAAAATATTTCAGGTATTTCTAGCTATTCTTTAGCAGGGTTTTCCCTAAAGCAGTTCACTGGAAATTGTGCCTATTTTATTTAGGTTCTCTTTCCTAATTATTATGTGAAGACTAAAAGATAAGATTGGGTGGTGGGTGCTCAGCAGCTAAGAATTCCTACTAGAATTCAGTTCCTAACAGCCAGTAACTCCAGCTCCAAGTAATCAGATGCCTCTGAACTCTTGTGGGTATCTGTGTGTGTGCACAAATATGCGTGCATATGGAATATACATAATTTAAAATGTTTATTAAAAGAAAGTAAGACTGGGTTTTGAGTCGGGCGTTTAAGAGTGGGTGTGATTTTGATAGTCAGATAATAGGGACAAGTAACAGCCTGAGCTGTTGAATCTAAGAAAAGCCTTTGAGTGAAAACTGTAGAGATCTCCATAACAGCAAAAGTAAATGATTTTATTCGTTGAATGGGAAAGAAAGCATTGATTTTTTTTTTTCCGTCAGTCATGATCAAATTTTAATTTTGGTAGTGCTAGAGAAATGAGTCCATTGTAGCCATCTCTAGGTGCAGTAATTGTCAGTGGAGATGAGGAATTTTGAGCCGACAGAATCAGTCAGGAGCTCTTGTGGAAGTGAGGAGACTTAACAAAGCCGAGCAGTGGTGGCGCATGCCTTTAATCCCAGCATTTGACGCCTCCGAACTCACAAAGACCCACCTGCCTCTGCCTCCCGAGTGCTGGGATTAAAGGTGTGTGCCACTGCCCATTTTTGTTTATTTATTTATTTGGCGGTACATTTGTTATTCTTATGGATGGGCTTCGGTTCAATTCCCAGAACCCACATGGTGGCTCACAACTGCCCTTAACTTCAGTTCTAGGGGCTTTGACCACTTCTGGCTACACAGGTACCATGATGCACAAACGTACAAGTAGGCAAAACACACAGAAAAAATAAATCTTTTTAAAAAGAAAACTTTATATACAGTATCGTTAAAATTTTGAGCGGAGGATTATAAGTTATTATTTGAGGAATTGGTTTCTTGACGTTGTAAGCATGCATGTTCAACATGGTTTTTAGTATATTATTCAGTAGATTTTCAGAGGAACTACTGAAGTAGAAGAGGAGGAAAAAAGCATCACTGCAAAGAAGAGAAACCTGAGAACTGGAGAGCTGTGTAGAAGAGTGGCAGAGATGAGAAGGAAGAAAGGGAAGATTCATTGTCTACTAGGATGACTGAGTTCAATTTTTAAAAAATATTTTTTTATTATGTATACAACATTCTGTCTCCATGTATGCCTGCAGGCCAGAAGAGAGCGCCAGATCTCATTACAGATGGTTGTGAGCCACCATGTGGTTGATGGGAATTGAGCTCAGGTCCTCTGGAAGAACAGTCAATGCTCTTAACCACTAAGCCATTTCTCCAGCCCTCAATTTAAAAAAAAAAAATCAGTTTATATGGGTATGTGGGTGTGTCTCCTTGGAGGCCAAAAGAAAGGAGTAAGAAGGCTTTGTGAGCCACCTGATGTAGGTACTGAAAACTGAATTGGGGTTCTCTGCAAGAACAGCTAGCACCCTTAAACCCTGAGCTGTCTCTCCATCTCTGGATAATTTTAATTTTGAAATACTGTTTCTGTGTGTGACAGAGGGGCTGGGGGATTAATTTAAGGTCAGGCTAATGGAAGTTGTGAGAAACTATCTGAGAACTGAGACGGTAATATCTACCTCTAGGTATCAATGAAAGGCAAGTCACACAAAGAGGACAGGAACTGTGGTAAAAGGGGCCAGGATTTGATATTGTTACAGGAACCCAAGGAAGGACATAATAGTCATTTAAAGAGTTACTCCAGGGGGCAAAAGAATGCAGCTGAAAGCTGGGCGGTGGTGGCGCACGCCTTTAATCCCAGCACTTGGGAGGCAGAGGCAGGCGGATCTCTGAGTTCGAGGCCAGCCTGGTCTACAAGAGCTAGTTTCAGGACAGGCTCCAAAGCTACAGAGAAACCCTGTCTCGAAAAACTTAAAAAAAAAAAAAAATGCAGCTGAAGACAAGCTATCATATTTTCCACTCTTTTGGGGTTTTTTTTTTTGATTTTTGGGTTTTTCGAGACAGGGTTTCTCTGTAGCTTTGGAGCCTGTCCTGGAATTCTCTCTGTAGACCAGGTTGGCACCAGAGATACTACCTGCCTCTGCCTCCCAAGTGCTGGGATTAAAGACGTGCACTACCACCACCTGGCATATTTTCCACTCTTAAATAAAAAGATGGTTCCTATCAAAATTCTATTCTTTTTCTTTTGTTCTTTTCCATGAGGTGATTTGAGAGCATTTGGGTAACTTGCTCTAGAACACAGCTAGAAATATGACAGCACTAGGAGTATGATTCAGTGGTAGAGGACTTGGGCCTGATATATGTGAGACAACCCATTCTGGCTGGCTCCTTAGTGACATTCAGAGGATTATAGAGTTAGGGATAGGGCGCTTGAGAGTCAGTGGTGGTGCTTGCTTAGCATTCTCTGGATTTCATCTTCAGTGTTGAAAACAAACAGGGAGGGAAGATGAAGTTGAGAAAATAATGACTTCAGTAACAGAAATGTTACTTTTTCTTGCGTCTCATTATAGCCTTCCTTAAAACTGTTGATATAAGGTGGTTTGCTCAGGAGGAGCTTATCAAACACAGGATTGATTCACTTGGTTCCTGCATGGTGGTAACTTTGAATAGGATATACATGGGCAGTAACAGACTGCCAGTGCTGTACAGGAGGGATGCATAACATGCTAGGTAATGGAAGGCCTTTCAGATGTTGAGCTAGTGTAAAGGACACCTTAGGGAGAAAGGTGTGGTTATAGCAGCTGGGAGTTTGAACTTGGTGTTGTAGATGACTGGGACTCATCAAAGGATGGCCTTTTCTGCAGTTCCTTACAAGTTTGTGTCCACTCTTTTATTTCTGTTTTGTGTGTGTTTTGTGAAAGGGTCTAGTAGTTCGACCTGGCCACTGACTTACTTATTCTGTAACTGAGGATGATCTTGGGCTTCTGGTATCTGGCACAAATGCTAGGTTTATAGGGTGTGCCACTACATCCAGCTTGGGATTCAGAAACTCAGATTTAGTTGCTAAGCTAATAAATCTTAGGTCATATTTAGAGCCTAAATGCAGGAGGAGGCCGGCGCACGTAAGCATTAGAAATGTAGAAATGTAGTCTCAGCAATCTAGATTATGAAATTTTTGTTATAGTCCCTAAGGTACTCCTGTAGTTAGTTGTAACTGTTATACTGTTAATATGAATTTACTTGGATTGTTTTAAATTCTTAGGTATTTCAAAGGTTCTTATGAAAAGCATCCAAGTTTCCCCAGCAACTGTATGCACTTACTAGTTAAAAAACACGGTTGAAGCTGTGCATGGTAACTCACACCTTTAATCCAGCGCTGGGAGGCCGAGGCAGGCAAGTCTCCGAGTTCAATGTCAGCCTTGTCTCAAAAAACAAAAACAATCAAGAAAAGAAAAACAAAACAGTTGAAGGCTGGGAAGATGTCTCAGTAGGTAAAAGTTTTTGCAAGCCTGATGACCTGTATTTGGATCTTTGGAACCCATGTAAAAGCCAGACACAGTGGCTTATGTTTGTAATTAGAGCATTCCTGAACATGAAAAGGGAGGTGGAGACAAAAGATTACCTCAGAAGCTTATGGGCCAGCTAACCTGGAGCATGCAACACAGTGCAAGTAAAAGGCCCTGCTTCAAGGAGGACCAGCCCATTAGGTCTGCCGACCTCCACATGTGTGTGTGTTCTCTCACACAACTACACAAAAATAAGTCTTTGAAAACATTTTCTTGAATGTTTTCCCTGAATCCTCCTTTGCTTTTATTCCTTTTCACTTTGGGTTCCCACACTGAGAGATGCCTAAAATACATCCAGTAGCTTCATTGCTTCTGTTTCCACTAGTGAAGGCTGGCTGAGCTTTGAAATGGCCTATTCTGCAAGGAGAAAGAAGCCAGGAGGATTTTGACTACAGTAGCTTTAGTAGGCTGTGAGCAGAACCTCTGAAGGAGAAAGCTACAAACAACAGAGTTAGAGGTTCCTGTTTCATTGACAAAAAAGACAAATCAATTGCGTTCTGTCTGGGGTTTTCAAACTGCTGCCTTTTTGAGGGTCGTCACAGCCTTACCGCTAGTGCAACATATTCTTCCCTACTGAAGCAACACCACTTTGGCCTGTCTTTGTTCTGTCTTGTCCCTTCCCTTCTCTTCCGCTTTTCTGTTTTCCTTTCATTCATCTATTAACCTTCACACATGATTATTAGAACCAGCAGCATATGACAAGGATTCAGTTGCTTTAAAAGCATTAAAAAGTCACCAGGATAACCTAGGCACTCTTCATATATGTTACAGTTGTGCAGCTTGTTCCTCCTGTGGGACTCCTAACAGCAGGAACAGCTGTTTCCTTTGGGGCCCTACTCCTCATACTGGGTCACCTTGTCCAGCCTTAATACATGGTGCGTAGTCTTACTGCAACTTGATGTGCCATGTTTTGTGGATACTCATGGGAGACCTGCCCTTCCTTGAACAGAAATGGAGTGGATTGGTGGGAGGGAGGGAGTAAGAGGAAAGGAGGGGATGAAATTGTTTGTTTAGGGGGGAAAGTCAAAGGAATAGATTATTCTCCAGGGTCCCTGTGGTGGATTGAATGAAAATGTCCTCTATAGGCTTGTATGAACATTTCCAGTTGGTGGCATTGTTTGAGAAGGTTAGAAGGTGTGGCCTTGTTGTAAGAAGTATGTCTCTGGAGGTAGGCTTTGAGAATTTAAAGCATGGTATGGTCCCATGTGCCCTCTGTTTCCTGCTTGTGGCTCAAGCTGTGAAATCTTAGCTTGCTGTTAACAGATGACATGTCTGCAGCCATGCTGTCACTGCCACCATGGACTTCTATTTACCCTCTGAATCCATAAACCAAAATAAACTATTCCTTAAGCTGTCTTGGTCATGGTGTTTTATCACAGCAACAGAGAAGTCTTAGGACACGCTCTGAGTCAGGAACCTATAGTCGAAACTAAAACGTGGAATGTCATGGAATCTGCCACAGCCAACTGATAGACTGTGGTTGTAAACCTGTCTTAATTCGCCTAGTTTCACATTCATGCTCTCCTTTTTAAAATTTATAAATAATGAAACTGCATTAGGTTAAGAACTCACTAGCCTTACTGTATGTAGACCTGGCTAGCCCCAAACTTGGAGGACTTGTGCCTCTGCCTATTATTCAGTAAGGATTACAGGCACAGATGACTACACCCAGCTCAAGAGCCATCCCTGGGTGTTTGTGTACATACCTGTGATGTTACTATCAGGAGTTTTCCTCTGTTCTCACCTTTGAGGAGGCAGTTTGACTTATTGATCATACTGCAAGAGGCAGCAGGCTAAGCAGTTACTAGAGAGCCACCTATCTGCCTTATCTCTTCTCTTTCTTTTGAGACAAGGTCTTACAGAAATTGGAGATCGTCTAGAAATTCCCTTGAGTCTGTTCCCCAAGTGCTGGGGTTATAGGTATGCACAGTCATGCCTGGCTTTTTATGTGGGTTCTGAGGATCCGAATTCAGGTTCTCATGCTTGTTCAGCTAGTACTCTGCCTGTGAGTCGTAACCCCAAGATCCTCAAGAGACATTCTTGGGGTTGGGGAAATAAGGCCCAGTATAGCAACAGACAAAAATGAAGATATGTTCGTTTGTTTGTTTTTCGAGACAGGTCTTCTCAGTAGCTTTGGAGCCTTCCTGGAACTTGCTCTATAAACCAGGCTGGCCTCGAACTCAGAGATCCTCCTTTCTTTGCCTTCCAAATGCTGGGATTAAAGGCCTGCGTGACGCCACCACTACCCAGCTGAGACATTCTGGACTGTACTTTTCTAAGGCTAGTGTTCCTAATGCCTGGCTAGAGCTTACTCCAGCATTTTATCTTGTTTTTGGTGTCTCTTCAGTGCAGCAAGGAATAACATGGGTTTTCTCCACTTAAATGCGGCTGTGGGAAATTACCAGCACTTGTATGGTGTGAGGTAAGAGTGTTGGTGAAGTGTTGAATGCTGAGTACCTGGTACCTTTGTCTCTTTTCTCATTACTGTGACAAAATAACCTAACCGCAATTTGGGTCTGTAAGATGGCTCAGCAGGCATAATTCTGACTATCTGAATTTGATCCCTGAGATCCGTGTGGTGAGAGAGAGCCAACTCGTGAAAATTGTCCTCTGAGCTCCACATAGAAGCTATGGTGAGCACATGCCAATGCCCATTCAAAAGCAGCAACAAATTAACTCAGGCTTTTTTATTTTGTTTTAGAAAAGGCTGCAGAATAGTTTCACACTGAAGGAGTCTAAAGCCATGATGGTTAGGGGTAGTACTCTATTCTGAATTGGCAAGACTAGATTGAAATCTATGTATTAGTTTGCTGGTAATGTATCAAATGTTAATGAGTTTGGTGCTTGCATTCTATTATGTGATAAGATGTATAATAAAATAATAGGTATCATCATTGGCAGACTTATTTTGAAGAACTGTATTTTGTTTCTCTTCAGTTAAAAGTTGTTAGTTACCCTGAGGAAGATGTTTTTATAAATTATTTGCCAAAACTTGAGAGGAGCCTTGAAGACAGCTAACTGAACAACTTTGGTCTGAAAATCAGCAGAACCAATCTAGGTTCTCTTCTTCAACAGATAGAAAATGTTTGCTCACTTTTCAGTCCAGCAATGCTAAAACCTATCCTAAAATTTATATTTTTCCCATTAGATCATCTTTGTTTCTGTTTCATTGTTTGAATCAGATGATTTAAAAAAGAAATACATACAAGTTTAGACCTTTCCCACGAGTCAAAATATATGATGGTAGACCGTTATGGCAGATGGCTACAGTCACAACCAGAGAGAATCGCTGCCCTACATTTTTTTAAAAAACAAGAGTCACCAACATGTAACTTGATATTCTGCCTGTGATAACATTTTGCTAGTATTTGGGGGTTTTGTTTTGTTTTTAATGTTGCCTATGCATGCAGATAGCAAAGGCCAGAGGTATTGGATCCCCTGGAACTGGAGTTAAAAACAGTTGTGAACTGCCAGACTTGGTTGTTGGAAACCCAGAACCAAAGGTCCTCTGGAGAAGCAGTTGGTGTTCTTAACTGCGGAGTCATCTTTTTGCGCCAGGGTCCCACTTTGTAGACTAGACTAGCCTTAAACTCAGATCTACTTGCCTCTGTCTCCTGAGTACTGGGATTTAAATACATGTGCTATCATGCCCAGCTCCCATCCCTTTTGATTATATTTTCGAGTAATCTTTTGGGACATTCCTAGTCATACATCATTCATTGACAATAAAAATGATATTTTCAAAGAATATTAGAAATTTTCTTCAATACAAAGAAATCTGGAGAGAAAATAAACTTGTGGTTGTCTATCATCTCTGCTTTGTTTCTTCATTACTTAGGTTTCTTTTTTATTTGGTTTGTTTGTTTTTGTTTTCTTTGTTTTTGAGATGGTTTCTCTGTGTAGCCCTGGTTGCCCTGAAACTTGCTCTGTAGACCCGACTGGCCTCAAACTCAAGAGATTCGATTGCCTCTGCCTCCTGAATGCTGGGATTAAAGCACCACCGGCAATTTAGGTGTCTTTTATCCTGTCTTAATTACCAGACCCTCCATAACAGAACTGAAATGGAAGCACAGTGTTGGTAGATGGCATTCCTACTTGCTCTGTTAAAGGAAAGCCATTGTTTAAAGATGGTGGCTGGATTCGAAAGATCAACAAGGTCAGACAAATGACTGAAGACAGTGTGGGTCTTTATGTAGAAGGGGAAAAAAGAATCCTGCACAGGGGTAATCTATAAGAATTAGAGTCTCCTGGGTGTCTCCTTACAAGCTGGGGTAGTTATTGGGCGGGGAGAGGGGAGGGAGGGAGGGAGGAAGTTGAAAAGCCTGCGGGAAGGACACTTTAGTTTGGCAGTTAGTGAGACGTGAGTAAAAGAATGTCACGGTGGGGGCTTGAGGCAGGTGTCATTATGTAGCTCACTTCTGGGTGGGTGTCCAGGAACTCAACTTGTATAAATCAGGCTGGACACAGACCAGACTGAATGTAACACCACCTGCCTCTGCTTCCCAGGGGCTGAGATTAAGGTGTGCCCCACTAGGGCCTGCCTTGATAAAAATCTCTTATGATCTGCTGATATCAGGGTCTGCAGTGGGCTATGCTGGGAATCTAGGAGAACAAGTCAGAAATACTAATTGCCTAGTTTTAGGAAACTGACCGTTTAGCTGGAATGGATTCATTTTTCAAAATAAGTTTTCTTTGTGTAGCCCTGGCTGTCCAGGAACACTCTCTGTAGACCAGGCTGGCCTTGGACTCAACAGAGATCTGCCTGCCTCTGTCTCCTGAGTGTAGGGAGGGATTAAAAGGCATGAGTCACCACCCCCTGGCACATTTTTTTTTCTTTTAGCTTTTAGAAAATTCTGAATGATGGCATTTCCACCTTTGGCTGTTTTTAATTGCAGCTATAGAAATGCACAATGCATTATTTTATAGAGCTGGTTTAGGTTTGCTAGTAAATTGTGTGTGTTGCACCCAGGGCCTTGTACCTGTTAGACAAGTTCTCTTCTACCGAGCAGCATCACCAGCTAGTTACTGTTTTTCTCGTTTGTTTTTAGTGTCAAAATTAGACCATTTTTACAGAGAGTAGGACATGTTCCTTTTGTTCTCCTGTTTTTGAAAGTTAGAATGGTTTGATTACTAAAGCTTGATAGAATTTGCTTATTAAATAGGTTGGACTTGGCTGATTTTTGTTTTTCTGGGTAGTTTTATTTTGGTGTGAAAATACTTATATTAAAATATTTCTAGATGATTATATGAATGTTTTCACTTTATTTCTTTTTTGAAGTGTTTTTTTTTCAATTTTTATTTGTATTGGTGTGAGGAAGTTGGATCCTGGAGTTACAGACAGTTGTGAGCTGCCATGTAGGTGCTGGGAATTGAACTCAGGTCCTCTGGAAAGCAGCCAGTGCTTTTAACTGATGAGTCGTGTGTGTGTGTGTGTATGTGTGTATGTGCATATGTGTTTTGCCTGCGTGTATGTTTGTGCACCATATGCATGCCCTGTGCCCTCTGAGGTCAGAAGGATCAGGTTTCAAACTGGGGTTGATGGTTATGAGGCACCATATGGGGGTACTGGGAACCAAACCTGAGCTCTCTCTCCAGCCCCTTTCTGGTTCTTTTTACTATATTGTTTTTCTATAAATTTATTTATCTTGTATTTATTGAAGTTATTTTAATTTGACCTTGCAACATTTACTCAAATGTATCTAAACATTGTTTAAAGAATAAATTAAATACATGGATTATCACTGTGCAGATTATAAAATAGATACTTTAGAGGTCTGGAGAGATTGTTCAACCTCAGCCTGTCTTCTGGCCTCCATGTGCACAGGCACCCTTAACCAGTCCCTTTCTGGAGTTGGTTACTGTCTTCAGTATTTTGTGATTTGCATTTTCTTTTTAGTCTTGCCTCATATTTTTTGCTTTTACTGAATCATGATACACATATAGAAAAATGGATTTGGAGCTAACAGGTCCACTTGGCAGGGTAATGTGCTTGTCTTACAAGCCTGATGACCTGAACCATGTAGAGGTGAAGGGAGAGAACTGACTACCTAAAGTTCTCCTATGTAACCTCCACATGTGCCGTGTTACAGGTGCAGTGAGTGCAGAGGCCAGAAGAGCTCCAGTTAAAGATTGCAACTTGAGGGGCTGGAGAAGTGGCTCAGTGCTAACAGTACTGACTGCTCTTGAGAGGACTCAGTTCAATTCCACAAATCCATGTGGTGGCTCATAAGCAATCTAGAACTCTGGACCCAGGGTTTCTGACTGTTAGTATTCAGGCCTTTGTACTGGCCTGCCTTTGGGGTCCTGACAGAACCTTCTTCCCTTTCAAAAGGGCCTTGCCCTCCTCTGGTTTCTCTCTCTCTCTCTCTCTTTCTCTCTCTCTTTCTTTCTGTCTCTTCTCTTCTGCTGCTCCTGTCCCCAGGAGCCACTCTCCCCTCCCCCTCCTTTTCCATTCACTTTCCCCCAATTAAAAAAACTCTCCACCTGAGCTCTGTCACATGGTGTCTTTCACAAGCCGATTTTTTTTATTACAACACTGACGCCATTTTCTGACCTCTGCAGGCACTCTGTGTCACAAATGTGATATGTAGATATACATCAGCAAACACTCATACACATAAAAAATAAAATCTCAAAAGATTGCAGTGTGATATAGTTTCACAAATTAAATGTACCCATTATAACCTACTTCCAACCAAATCAAGTTTGAACCCCAGCATCAAAGAAGTTCTTTTTAATTCCCTTTCAATCATTACTCTCATAAAGAAACCTCTGTACTGGCATCTAACAGCAGATTCATTTGGTTTTGTACTTTTATAAATAGAATCAGGTAACATGTTCTCTTATGTCTTTTTTTTCTGATTAACATTGTGCTCCTGTTTGAGGATTCATCTTTACCACAGTATTAGTAGTATAGGATAAAATTATTTTTTTCAGTCTGAGAATAGGCCTTTGGTCTGTTGCCAGCTTTTAGCTCTGTTTATTTTCTTATTAATGTATTGAGACAAGGTCTTATGTAACCCAGCTTGGTCTCAGACTTACTTGAAGCCTAGAATGAGTTTGATCTTTGGATCATCGTGCCTCTACCTTTTAACTGTTGGGATAAAAGACGAGTCACCATGTCTAGTTTGTGCAGTGCTGAGGATTAATTTAGGGTTGCATGCATGCTAGGCAAGTACCACACTACTAAGTTACATTCCAATCCTTACTCTCCATTTCATTATTTTTTTTTTTTTTTTTTTTTTTTTTTTTTTTTTTTTTTTTTTTTTTTTTTTTTTTTTTTTTGGTTTTTCGAGACAGGGTTTCTCTGTGGCTTTGGAGCCTGTCCTGGAACTAGCTCTTGTAGACCAGGCTGACCTCAAACTCACAGAGATCCACCTGCCTCTGCCTCCTGAGTGCTGGGATTAAAGGTGTGCGCCACCACCACCTGGCATTTCCGTGGTTATCTTAAATGTGTTTAGTGAATTTGTACACGTTTCTCTTAGGTGTATATGTACCATAGGAACAGAATGGTTGTGTCACCAGCAGTGTATAGTTTCAGAGGTCTCTAAAGTGATTAGATTTTACAGTACTCCCACTAGTGGGGCAATTCTATTCAGTCACATTTGGTTTTGCCACTTTTTGCTGTGAAGTTGTTTGTTTGTGGTATGTGTGTGCTGTGTGTGTGTGGTGCACACATGTTTGAGTCCAAATCTTGGGTAAGATTCCTCAGGAGCTGCCCACCTTCTTTTTTTTTTTTTTTTTTTGATATAAGATTCTGTCACTGATACCTGGGCTGTCACTGATTGGCTAGGCTAGCTAGCCATAGAGCATCATGGATCCTCTTGTTTCTGCTTGAGATGCCACCATGCCTTGCTTTTTCTGTGGGTTCTGATGATCAAACTCAGGTCCTTATGTTTGTACAGCAGTCACTTTACTGAGTTTCCTTCCCCTCTACCACATTACTGTTTATGTATTGCAAGTATTTCCTCCATTCTGAGTTCCCTTTTCTTTTTTCCCTTTTCTGTTGCTTAAAGGAAATTATGCTTTAAAATAAATTTTCATATTTGTAATTGTACATTTGGTTTAAAAATTTTGCATTACGCCAGCAAGATACTCAGCTTTTTAAGGTACTTGCCACCAAGCCTAATGACCTGAAAGTTCGATCCCTCAGACCCACGTAGTGGAAGGGAAGAACCTGTTCTTGCAAACTGACCCCTGACCTCCATATATGTCCCTCTCCCAAGATAAATAAAATGCTTTTTTGTTTTGAGGTTTGTTTTTATTTTGCTTTTTTGGAGACAGGGTCTTACTTTGTAGTTCTGGTTGGCCTCAAACTCAGAGTGCTGAGATGAAAGGTGTGTGTCAGTCAGCACATCACCCAATAAATGTAACATAAAACAGTTATATTATCCAAAGCACAATTCTACATGCAGCCATCAGTTGCATAAAACACGTAAAATGACGTGATCCTGTGCTGATTTGAAAGTTAATTGACCGCATAATCTCATAGGGAGTGGTGTCACTATTAGAAGGTGAAGCCTTGTAGCAGTAGGTGTGGTCTTGTTGGGGGAAGAGTGTCACTGTGGGGGTGGGCTTTGGGCTCTCTTCCTCCAGCTTCGCTCATTGTGACACTCAGTTGACTTCCTGTTGCCTGCAAGATGTAGGGCTCTCAGCTACTTCTCCAGGACCATGTCTGCCTGCATGCCGTCATGCTACTTGCTGCGATGATAATGGACTGAACCCCTGAAACTGTAAGCCGCCACTTGAATTAAATGTTTTCCTTTATAAGAGTTGCTGTGGTCATGTGTCTCTCTCTTCACTGCAGTAGAAGCCTTAACTAAGACAGATCCTAACAGGTAGCTTTATGAGTACTTTCTAGAAGCTTAGGTGTATGTTTACAGTATTGAAACAGCAAAATGTTTCAGTCCTTGTCATTATTAAGAAATCTTTTCATTTTCTGTTGTAGATAAATTTTCTCACTCTTCTATTAGAATCTAAATCTTCTGAATCCCGACTTTCAGTGTCATCCTGAACTTCACCTCTGTTTCCAGATTAAAAAAATAAATCTGTGTACAAATGACTATGCAATCACCCATTTTTACTTCAGACTTCTCTTTCCCAAAATTAAATGACACACAGAGCACAGCATTTCTCCAGTAATCTTTATCTGTGTTGCTATCTACATACCAGGAGGGACAATTCCCTAAATGTCTATTTTCTCTGGGTAACCGGGCACACTGTACAAATTGTATCCTGCAGCCAACAGCTCATAAGGACGCTTTAGTTTAAGTCTGTGTAGTGGTCTTATAGCCACACAAAGTGGCTGACCTCCCTTGCAGGCTTAGCCTACTAACTAGAAGAGACAGTAGCCAAGTTTTCCCTGTGAGCAGGGCATGGCTAAGCAGTAGGGCAAGTGGAGGAGAACAAATTAGATTGAGTTACTTTTCCTTGCTCTTAATGGAATCTTTTTGGTGTAATTACAGATTTCAGTTCTCAGGTGGAATTGATCATTTTGTCTGTTAAGCATATGAGTCACGGCTATTTAAAAGTTGACCTGTAGCTGGGTGATGGTGGCACATGCCTTTTATCCCAGGATTCAGGCGGTAGAGACAGGTGGATCTTTGAGTTTGAAGCCAGCCTGGTCTACAGAGCAAGTTCCAGAGAGGCTTCAAGCTACAGAGAAACCCTATCTCAAAAAACTGAAGAAAAAAAGCTCACCTGTAATGAAACATCTGTAGATATTTTACTATCCTTCTTGCCTTGTCTCTATCTCTTTGTGTAGTTAATAATCAAGTGAATGCTAGATACTGTATATGAAGTTTATGAAGACCCTGGGTGACATTCTCTTCCTCCAGAGAGGTTCACTGAGCCTCTAACAGGCAGATAGAATGAGATAACATCACCTGAGTCCAGTCAGGTGATTTTGATTTAAAGATTGGCTGCAATTTTTGTACAGCTTTGCCTACTTCTGATTTTTACCATCACTCCTAAGGGTGTAGCCATCTATACATCTGCAAATCAGGGGTATTTGTTAAGGTTCTCAGACCTGGACTGTTTCTGTCACCTAAGCACTGTGAGACCACAAGAAATAATTTTATTTATTTATTTATTGTAACATGAGGGCCTGCTTGTTGGCCCGGCTATCTTAGCCCCAAAATAATCGCCCAGAAACTATATTCATTAAAACACTGTTTGGCCCATTAGCTCAGACCTCTTATTGGCTAACTCTTATAACTTATATAGCCCATTATTATTATCTGTGTTAGCCATGTGGCTCTGGTACCTTTTTCGGCGGGGCAGGTCACATCTTCCTTCTTCAGTGTCTGGACAGGACCGCAGAGGAATGGACTTCCTTCTTCCCAGAATTCTCCTGTTCTCTTTGCCCAGCCTCTACTTCCTGTCTGGTTGTCCCGCCTATACTTCCTGCCTGGCTACTGGCCAATCAGCATTTATTTAAAACATAATTGACAGAATTGTCCTGCACCTAATTATTTATTTATTTATTTAATTTTTTTTTGGTTTTTCGAGGCAGGGTTTCTCTGTGGCTTTGGCGCCTGTCCTGGAACTAGCTCTTGTAGACCAGGCTGGCCTTGAACTCAGAGAGATCCGCCTGCCTCTGCCTCCCAAGTGCTGGGACTAAAGGTGTGCGCCACCACTGCCGGGCTCCAATTTATTTTTTTAATTAGTTCTGTGTGTAGGGGTCAGAGGACAATCCTTGGAAGTCAGTTTGTTTCAGTAGAGTTCAGCAAGCGAACTTAAGCTGTTATGCCTGTGCAACAAATATTTATACCCTCTGAGCCCTATCACCTGCCCAGAAACACTCTTCAGTAGCTTTAGGAAAAGTGTGTGTGTGTGTGTGTGTGTGTGTGTGAGTGTTTCCCCATCTGCTCTAGTAGATTTCTTGAAAACCCAAGTTTATCTGGCTTCTTTGTTGTTATGACCTTAGTATACTACTAAAAGTGGCTCCAAATGCCACAGTTACACTGAAAAACACCACTTTCCAGGTGAACATTAAATAGGGAATAGAGAAAGTGCGTGTGTGTGTGTGTGTGTGTGTGTGTGTGTGTGTGTGTGTGTGTGTGTGTGTGTAGAGAGAGAGAGTGTGTGTGTGTTTCTGTGGCGAGTGCCAGACTTGGTATTTGCTTTTATGCACAAAACTAAGACTTGAATGTGTACTTTGAGATAATAAAGATGTCATACAAAAGTAGAGTAAGTATGAAAATGTCTCTTACATAAAACTTTGTACTTTTTATGTCTCCACTGCTATTGCCTCAAACATCTTTATATGTAGGGAAGACGATTATTTCTCTGTTATACAGTTGTAGAGGATGAAATGAATGTAGGGAAAGTGCGTGCATGCAGGCTTCACAATCAGCATTTGTGACAGTTAATTTTTTGTTTTTGTTTGCTTTTTTGTAACAGTTAATCCTCATTGTCATCACCTTGATTGAATTGAGAAACACCTAGGACATAAGTAAAACACATCTCTAGGTGTTTCTGTGAATTTTTGGAGTACTATTTCAAGGAGAATTAACTGTGAAGTAGATCCACATCTGAATGTGTACAGCACCATCCAATGGGTTAGGAACATAGATAAAGGAGGGAAAAGGAATCTGCAAGGGGGCTGTGGTGCACCCCTCTACCACAACACAACGATCATTCCTTTGCTCCCTCCTCCTCCTGCCAATGCTGCTCTGCCTCCCCTCAGTCATAGGGTCATGGAGCAGAGCTTCTGCACTGTATTGGAGTTCAAACTGAGCTAATGTAAGTCTCTCGTGTTTCTCTTGGGTATTTGTCATAGTAATTAAAAAACTTAACTGGTGGTACACTCCTTTAATCCCAGCACTCAGGAGGCAGAGACAGGTGGGTCTCTGAGTTCCCCAGACTGATCTACAGAGCAAGTTCCAGGACAGGCTCCAAAGGCCCCCCCCCAAAAAAAAGGAAAGAAAAAACTTAACAGCGTATGAGAATAGATTATCAGTGAGAGATAAAACATTTATAAGCTGTTTGTACCAAATGGAGAAATCTCTTAATTTTTTGTCGGATACATTGACAATATTAGGGAAAGGGATGATTAGGGACTAGGAGAGTAGACCAATAAAAAAGGGGGTGTTCAGGGGTGGGGCTCACTGAGGTTAGACCTTAAGGAAGGGACCAAGTAGCATTCAAGAGAGTAGAAGGGTAAGAAGAGGGAAAGCCTGGCAGGATGGAAGGAGCAGGGGGAGGGGAACTGCCTTGCCTTCAGGACAGACTGGAGGAAAGCAGGAGTCTCCTGAGCTGGCTAAGGGCGGCCAGAGTTGGGTCCCCGGTAAAATGGGACCTTCTCCTCCCCTCCCCCCCCCTAGAGACTGGAATTGAGCAACACTGTGGAAATAAAGATAGAGAAAAAAGGGGCATTGATTAGGAAGGCAGGAACCAAGCCTATACTGAGCCTCCCTAGTTTGTTTCTTTTTTTTTTTTCTTTTTTTTTGGTTTTTTGAGACAGGGTTTCTCTGTAGCTTTGGAACCTGTTCTGGAACTAGCTCTTGTAGACCAGGCTGGTCTCAAACTCAGAGATCCGCCTGCCTCTGCCTCCCAAGTGCTGGGATTAAAGGCATGCGCCACCACTGCCCAGTGGGAGCCTCCCTAGTTTCATGAACACCTGTACACTACAAGATGGTGGGAAATACAGATGAGCTCTTTACATGTCAGGTACAGAAAAGAAAGTTCTGTGAGGCAGATGTAATGATTGTTCTGTCTCTTTAAGAGACAAGCCACGCCCACTCCCTCCCCCATCTGCTGAGGCAGGCCGATCTTCAGCTTCTGGCCTGAGCTCTCTCTTTATCCTATCTTCCTCTTGGAGAGGCAGCTTCTGCCTCTCTCCCCACTTCTCCCCTTCTCCTGCTTCTGTCTCTCTTCTCTCTTCTCTCTCTCTTTCTCTGCTCTTCTCCCCTTTTCCCTTCACCCTCCATAACCCCCTGAATAAATACCCAACCTCACTCTGCATGGCATGTCTATCTCTGTGCTACCCACCCACACACCACCTTTGTTTGGGAACCTGCCATGTGGTCTCCACCAGGACCCGCAGCAAATCCATTACAGCAGATATATTACTGCTGTGGACATAGAGCACAGCTCTTAGTTCACAGGAAGTAGCAGTTTATTGGGTTAAATGTGAATGTCTTTGGCCCAGGAACACAGAAGATTCAGGTTACCCCAAATACCGTGTTCCAATATGGAAACATTTCATAGTTTTTATAGTTACAGAACAAAAGGAAATCATAACTCAGTGCACTTTAAATTTTATGTGTGTACATGTGTGGGTGCATGCATACAATGAATGGTATGTGTGTAGAGGGCAGAAGACAATTTGTGGGAGTTGGTTCTTTCCTTTTACCATGTGGGCCCTGGGACTCAAACTCAGGTCATTGGGTTAGGGAGCAAGTATGTTTACTAGCACAGCCACCTCACTGGCCCGGATCAAGATGTTTTCTAAATACATTAGTGTGAACATCAGATAGGTGGGTTTGAGCAAAATGGAGAGTCTTATGCCCAGATCACAGAGTCCCTCCAAAACCAAGTAGGAGACCAAGTCCTGGATATAAAAGCAACGAGCCTTTATTCTTAAACATGTTTACAAACTCGACTTTCCGTGTGTCCAACATATTGAAGTGATGGGAGAGGCTCCCCCCCCAGCTCAGTTGGGGTTGGGGTTTAATAGTAGCAAAGGTACGGGTGAGGGATTTCTAAGGTTCAGGGCCCCTGGTTGGCTGGCATTTGTCTGGGGGTGTCCTAGTGAAAAGCAATGGATGTGTGCTGACAGGTGATCCTATCTACAATGGTTGGAATGTTAGGAATTTCCTTTGGATGGTCTGTTCCTGGGGGGTGCCAGCTTTTTCTGGAACCTTGTGATGCCTGGGCCCCACGTGTAGCCAGGCTGCCCTGGGCCCCACAGAAAGATCTCTGTCTTAGGTTTCAGAATCTCTTTAGTGACATTCCTAGCTTTGGAGTTTGTGTGTGCCTGTGGAGACCAGAAGTCAACATTGGGTGTCCTCCTCTATGGCTCTCCTGAATCTTAGTTTTTGAGACAGGGTCTCTCACTAAACCCATAGCTCACTAATCCAGTTAGACTGGCTGGCCAGGAAGCCTCAGGGTTCCTTGTCTCTGTTGCTGGGATAACAGGTGTTCACTGCTACCCCTGCCCTTTTTACATGGGTGTGAGTCCTCAAGGTTGATTGAGCCAAGGTCCTCATGCTTGCATAGCAAGCAACAAGCGCTTTATGAATGTGTTTGAGCCATGCCCAAACATCCCTAGGATCACAAAGTTCTAACCAGCCTTGTAATATTTAAACATGGGTGTGAGTCTTTTCCCTGGGCTTCAGTTTACCCTAAAATCTGGTCAAACCAAGTATATGTAAGAGAAATATCAGTTGAGTGTCTATCACAATTGCGTGAGGGATTGGGGGATTAGAAAGTGAAAAAGTTGGGGGAAGCAACAATATGCTTGCAAGTCACCTGGAAATGAACCACATATCTTCTGAGTTCCTTAGTTACTTGTTCTTGTTTCATCTCCAACAGCTAATATATGCATAATATACAGTACACTCAAGGATGTATTATATTAGTGATAGTGCCTTGGGGTGTCCTGATATTCCTGTTTACTTCCTTGCAACCTTCTTCAAGCAGGAAATATATCTCATGTATTGTTTTATAACACCACTTTTGAAATCTCAGCTCTGGCCTTCAAAACTGGGTGACTTCGAGACTGTGTTTTTGAGACAGGATCTTTCTTACACAGTAGCCCAGACGGGTCTGAAACTCACTGTATAATAGCCCAAGATGACCTGGATCTCATGATAATCTCCTGAATGATGGGATTGCTAACATTTACTGCTGTATCCTTAGCCTCCTTTCTCCTGGGTGAGACGTATTTATACCTTTTAAATATAGAAACGATTGCATCAGCTAATAACTATGTCTTGAGATTAGGGCTAGAAATGAAAGCCCTGAAGCAAATGATTGGTGTGTAGTCTAATTAATGTTTCTGAACATAGGTAATTTCATGAAGGCTTTGAAAAAACTGTGTAAAAGACACTTAAAATTTACCATTTTGGCTGGGCAGTGGTGGTACACACTTTTAGTCCCAGAACTTGAGGCAGAGGCACACAAATCTCTTGCATTTGAGGCCAACCTGATCTACAGATAAGAGTTCCAGAACAGGCAGGGCTACACAGAGAAATTCTGTCTTGAAAAAACAAACAAAAAATCTTTTTACTACTCTTGTGGAACAAGGTTCAATTTTTGTGACCTAAGATGACTTTGGACTCACAACTGTCCTTCAGCCTCTCAAGTGTTGAGATTACAGTTGACAGTGCCACGTCTGGCAGGGCTAGAGAGATGGCTCAGTGGTTAAATCGCTCTTTGAGAGGACCTGGGTTCAATTCTTGGCACCTATGTAGTGGTTCACAACCATCTGGAACTCCAGTTAGTTCTAGGGGATCTGGTGCATGGCTATATACGTAGGCAAAACACCTATACCCATAAAATAATCTTTTTTTTTATGATGATGCCTTGGCATCTTAACTATTTTAATAAATATATTCAGTATTTGAGTATATTTACATTATATAATCAAGCTCCAGAATTCTCTTCCTTTTGCAAAGCAGAAAACATATACCCGTTAAATAACTACTCTCCATTCCTCCCTCTCTTTATTCCCTGGCAATTACCATTCTGCCTTATATGAATTTGGCTTTTTGTGACTGACTTATTTAATTTATCTTGGTCTTAATGTCCTCAAGATTTATTCATCCATGCTGTAGCCTGTGTCAGAGTTCCCTTTTAAATGCAACTGGAGATAACCATTAAGTAAATTAAGCCATTCAAAGATGAGGTGGTTTTGTTTTTTTTGTTTTGTTTGTTTTACTTATGTGTTCTGCCTGCGTGTACGCCTGGGAATTGAACTCAGGATCTCTGGAAAAGCAGCCAGTGCAGTGCTCTTAACCTCTGAGCCATCTCTCCAGCCCCCACAGATGAGTTTTTTAAAAAATCATTTGTGGTTCTTAATTTTCCTGCAGGCTATAAAGTCATGCATTGTATATTGACATGAAAGTAGAAGCAAAGCAGAACTGTCTGGAGAAAAGAAGCAAGACCAGTGGGAAGGGGAAAGAAGAAGGCAGAGGGTAGGTAGGGCTATGGAGCAAGGGATTTGCTTAACATTGTATGACATACACTTGTATGAGAATCTTATATTGCACATTACCAAGTACGGCTAACTAGGTTCTTAATTTTTTCATTTGACTTTTATATGTATGGGTGTTTTACTTGCATATATGTCTATGTACCATATAGTTGTGTGTAGTGCCCATGGTGGTGAGAAGAGGGTGTCAGATCCCCTGGGACTGGATACAGAGTGAGGCACCTTGTGGGTGCTGGGAGTCCAACCTGGGCCCTCTCTGGAAGAACAGTCAGTGCTTTGACACTGAACCATCCTTCCAGCCTCTTGATCTAGTCTTGAACTTTCCCAGGTCCTACCTTTTGTCATTGTCCACTTCACAGATAGATTGTCTCAGGGATGATCTGTACTGTTCCTCCTGAACTTGCTTGTTGCTGTAGCCACATGTCTCCACTACTACCACTCATTCTCAATTGAACCATGCACGCTCCCTAATATGTAGTTTGTTTCCTTGTTTGTCTTTTTTGAATTGGGTATTTTTTTCTTAACTTCTTTTTCCTCTATCTAAGGCAAATACATTTTTTTTCTCGAGCATTTCATGCTCAAAGCCATTTCCTTTATAAAAAGTTTCCTCCACATCCTTCCATGAGATATCTCTGGTCTTTTCAAAGTCTTTGACTCGTTTAGGTAGTTTTGGTTGGTTGGAAGGGTAAGTAAGGGTTGTGTTGACAGGGCTGCAAGATTTCTGTACCCCGATATTAAGCCTCTCTATTGACAAACCAAACTGAATTAAGAATTAAAAGTCCAGGTTTAATGGGTAAGCCAATAGCTGGGTGGTCTCAGTGGTAAAGAGAAAATCTTGAGGGAGAACCATGTGGCAAGTTGGTGGACTGCATCTTAAATTGCCTGTTAGCATGGTCCCTGTCATCTTTGAGGGAAGGAGCCGCTGTTTAGAGAGAGCTTTCTGAGACTGGGCAGGGTTTGGAGTGGGGGTGGGGGAAGATGAAGCTCCCCCAAACATCCCAGACTCTTTAGGTATATGGGCACCAGGTTCATATCTGGCTACTTCCTGCAGGCATAGGACAATGTGGGAATGGGAAGTTGAGGAATCAGTTGGGGAGTCAGTGGGCTCACGCCCAGTGGGAGATATTGGTGAAGAAGCATTAAGTTAGCTGCCATCCAGGAGACCTCGGGCCTCTGTTCCCTGAGGGAGCTAAGAAGGCAAGTTAATAGGAAAAAAAAATAGATTATTAACACTGGCCCTATGTGCGGGGTTAGCCATGGGAAGAGTGGAGGTTGTCAGCAAGAATGAAATGGAGACGTGCCCTGGTTATACTGACAAGGGTGAATGAGGAAGGCAGAAGAGCAGATAGGCCCTATATGAGGACATCTTGAGAACCATAGGGTGGAGGGTCCGAGCTGCTGGACAGACCATTGATCCTGAATAGGTGCCCACTTAAGCCTGGAGAGATGGTACCAGCATTGATGTCCCAAGAGCTTGGCAACCAAAGGGATGGTGAGGATCACGGTGGTGGGTCCTGTTCATCAGGACTCGGAGACTTAGGAGCTGTTTCAGGAGAACTGGGTCCCCTGGGGAAGAATAGGGCAGGCTCAGGGGCACTTGGATCTGTTGACATTTGGGGCAGGGAGATAGCTGTCAGCATGTGAATGGAGAAGGGACCTCAGAAGGGAGAGGGAGTGTAGGTATCCAGTTAGTGGAGGAGTTTGGGCCTAGAGGTGGTGATTGAGAAGGAAGGGCCTTCCTTAAATGAGCTAGAAAGGGCTTAGGCCTGTAAGAGAACATGGGGTGGTCCTGAGACAGGTAAGGGCTGTAGGGGAAGGAAGAAGAGAGGGCCAGGGTAACCTTGAGTTCAATGCAGTTTAATTAGCTGTTGCTTGATGAATCTGGATAATGGCCCTCTCAACATTTCCTGAGGATTGTGGATGGTAGGGGATGTGGAGCTCCCAGGAAATGTTCAGAGCTTCCCATATGAGCTCCATGACCATGGACGTGAAGGCTGGCCTGTTGTCCATTTGTATGATCTGTGGCACCCCAAACCGAGGAATAATGTGGTCCAGGAGTACCTGAGCCACCACACCTGTTGTCTCCCTAGAGGTGGGAAATGCTTCTATCCATCCTGTAAAGGTGTCAACAGGAGTTAGGAGGTAATGAAGTTTTTTATGAGTGGGTATGTGGATGAAATCATCTGTGAGGTTGGTGTCCTCGAAGCTGATGCAAGGGCTGAAGTATCTGGAGGGCCCCCTTTGGAATGACCTTGGCACAGGTCTGACAGGAGGAGTGAACTCGTAAAATATGAACTTTAAGGTGGACGGGGTCAGAGAGGGACTCTAAGAAATGGAACAAAGCTTTGGGGCCTTTGTGTAAGGTCTGGTGGCTGTCTGAAATGATGGACAGCGCCTGGTCCTGAGGGAGGATGAAGTGGTTTTTCTTAAATACAACTATCCATCCTGTCTGTGTGGCCCCCTCTTTCAGGAGTTTGTTCCTCTCCTCTGGTTGATAGCAGAACTGATAGGAGGGTGTAAAAACAAATTATGTTTCGGTGATCAGTGGAGCTGGAGGCCAGTACCCAGGCTGCTGAGTCATTGTTGCACTGCCAAAGACCACTGTGTCCTTGGAGGACTGGTGTCTCCAGAAGTGGGCTATGGCTACTTGAGAGAGTTGGAGGGCCTCCAAGAGCTTGGCAATAAGGGGTCCATTAACTATGGAAGTGCCCTTGGTGTAGTGAAAGCATCTGTAGCTCAGGCTAGCCTGGGTTGCTTCACTTTGTAATCGAGGATGACCTTGAACTCCTTCCACCGCCAAGAGTGCTGGGATTATAGGAATGGGCCACCATTGTATAACAAAATCTTACCTGGGGAGATGAAAGATACACATCTACTCACCCCAAAATTCCAGCTTGGTGAACCAATGAGTTCTATTGGGGCTACTTACAGGAATATGGGTGAGGAGTTACTTTCAGAAGCAGAAATAACTCAAAGACAGCTGCATCACCAAAGTCCACCCCAATACAGGTGACAGTTCACAAAACTAGGAACCTGGAGCGCACTGAATAGCCCATAGGCAGCTCAACTAGGTTGGAGAGTGTCCTTTCCAGGTGCCTCAGCTGGTCTAAACCTCTTCCAGGCAGCTGATTTTGTCTCACAGTCCTCTTTGCAGCTTTGTTCCCCTAGTATCACAGGGGCTCTCAGTTTTTATTGCTTATTCTGGCAAGGAGGGGTCTGGTGAAGCTGGTCAGTTTCAATAACTTCCTGAAGTTCCGAGTTGTTTACCTTACAGTCTCAGGGAACTGCTACACAACAGCCACTAGCTCAGCTGCTTGTTATGCTTTCTTTTTTATTTTCTAAAGATTTATTTATTATGTATACAGTGTCTGTCTGCATTACAGAAGAAGACACCAGATCTCATTACAGAGGGTTGGGAGCCACCATGTGGTTTCTGGGAAATTGAACTCAGGACCTCTGGAAGAGTAGCCAGTGCTCTTAACTTCTGAGCCATCTCTCCAGCACCCCCCCTTTTTTTTTAAGGTTTAGTATCACAATTTTAGTCTTGGCTGGCCTTGCACTTCACCAGGTAGACCAGGCTGCCCTTGAACTCAATAGAGAACCATCTGTCTCTGCCTCCTAGACTGATGGGGTTAAAGGTCTGGATCACCATACCCAGCTTCGTTAACTCTTGTGCTGTTGTGTTGCATAAAGTGCTCATAGCTCTGCAATCTAAAAGTAAAGGCAGTTCTTGCTTCAACTTGTCTCTCCTTTAGGTTCCTATTTATTGTTTTTCCTTCTCACTTCAGGCTGAAGTTCTCATTACTCTATTGAATTTCTTGATTTACTTGTTTTTACTTTAATTAGTTTATTTAGTTGTTGTTGACTTTCTTTTTTCTTTTTTTTTGTGGGGGCGGTTTCGAGACAGGGTTTCTCTATAGCTTTGGTGCCTGCCCTGGGACTAGCTCTTGTAGATCAGGCTGACCTCGAACTCACAGAGATCCACCTGCCTCTGCATCCTGAGTACTGGGATTAAAGGTGTGCACCACCACTGCCTGGCGTTGTTGAGTTTCTTTATTTACTCTTACCCTGTTCCTCTTCTTTATTGGGTCCCCTGGGATTGAACTCAGGTTTTCAGGTTTGGTTTGCCAGCAAGCACCTTTGACTACTGAGCTGTCTTAACTAGCCCCTTGGTTTTTCTGTTTGTGTTTTGTTTTTGGTGTTTTTTACCCTGTGTACTTCTTACACTATATGCTTGTGTATTACTATCTCTTTCACATATCTGTGAGTTACTTATGACATGTACTAGTAACCTAAAGTTAAATTTTATTTAAGCTAAATTAATTGTCCCTCATTTGTTTGACTTTCTATTGCTTCACCATTTTTTGTTTTGATTTTCTGAGACAGGGTTTTTCTGTGACTCTTTCGCTGACCTGGAACTCACTTTGTAGACCAGACTGGCCTCCAACTCAGAGATCCACCTGCCTCTGCCTTCCAGTGCTAAGATTAGAAGTGTAAGACACTATACTTTTAAATGAAACAATTATAAGCTTTTTCTTAGTACAACAGTGCTCCCTGACTCTATCTGAAATGGAATGTCCAAATCAAATAACAAAGTGTTTGTAGTGCATGACCAGATTGCTGTGTATGCAGAAACAGATTTGCATTTATGATGCCATTAAACTTGTTAGCAATATCTTTGTGCTTCCTTATTCCCCCTTGATGTGATTTTCTTTTACTTTTAAATAGATGTCTGAGGGCAGAGCTGGGTTGGTAGAGTGCCTGCCTTGCATGTACAAAGCACTGGGTTCAATCTTACATTGTATAAACTAGATAGCATGCTACACACCTGTAATTCCTACACTTAGGATGTCAAGGCAGGAGGATTAGAAGTTCAGGTCATCCTTGGCTATGTAAAAGTTGAGAACAGCCTAGGGAGTGTGTGTGTGTGTGTGTGTGTGTGTGTGTGTGTGTATGCATGCACATGTGGGCGCCTTTTTGTTGTGTTTTAGAATATCAGGTAGTTAGAATTGCCTTATTCTATTGGGGTTATTTGTAAAGCTAAATCTTTTACTCAGTTTTACGCTTCTATCTAGTATTTGAGCTATATTCAAATAATTGGGCTGTTTATCCATTAAAACTTGGGTATTAATTAAATCTTTTGTTTATTGTGAGAAGATAGAAAGTAGAAGCAAGCTTCATTTAGAATTATTATAACTAGGTATGGTGGTGCACACCTTTGATCCAGCACCCAGGTCCTACCACTGCACAATTTTAGCTTTTCCCCTTGTTTGTAATCTGTTCATCAGTGTGGCTCATTATCTTTTGTTTGCCTTGTCTGTCCCTGTTTTATTCTACAGACAGTAATCCAATTCTATGACTTACTTGTTCAAATTCTTAAACTTTAGCGTTGTTTGCTTCTTTAGCCTAAGTTCCTTTAACAAGCCCCATCTTTTCTTGAGTATAGTTGTATGTTTATTGTTCCTGGGGTTCTGATGCTTATAGGTCTCAGTAGAAAGAGCTAGGAAAATGTAAGCATACTGACTTAACGGATTGCATCTTTTTCTGTATGTGTTAACTGACTGCTTTCCTAGGTGTCACTCAGTCAGAAGGCAGAGGCAAGCAGATTTCTGTGAATTTGAGGCCAGCCAGGACTATAGTTGTGAGCCCCTAACTCAAATAAAAGTTCTAACGTCTGTATGTAGTTCATTTCTTTATGCCTTTAGCTTTAAAGTATCCAGCTAAAGTACTGTCTGACAGAATTTTCCCTGCTGTTCATAGTGTGGTTCTGCAATTCATTTGTGTTACAGTTAAGTTGATTTGTTACGTATTTATTCCATTTGGGGTAACAACTACCATTCTATTATTCTGTGGAATTGTCTTAAAGTACCTCTGATAAGTGCTAGGATTAGAAACATGGACCACCACACCTGTCTTCCTCATTCATTTGCTTCTGCAGGATATGCTACACATGAATTCATATTAATGTATTCAGCTTCTGTCCAATACATGGGCATTTAGGTAGTGTATTAGTTAGGGTTCTCCAGAGAAAGAAAACTGATGGAATGAAAATCAATCTCTCTCTCTCTCTCACACACACACACACACACACACGATTTATTACAGTAGCTTACAGCTATGATCTGACTCTTCTAACAGTGGCTGGCTCCCAGTGGAAAGTACAAGAATCCAGTAGTTGTTCCCGTCCAGAGGGCTGGATGTCTCAGATGGTTCCTCAGTATAACTGGATTACCAAAGTAGAAAGCTCTAACGCAGTGGAGAGAGGACTTGCCAGTGAAAATGAGGGCAAGTAGGCAGAGAACAAGCTTCCTTTTTCCATGTACTTATATACTCTGCCAGCAGAAGGTGTGGTTCCAATCAAAGGTGGGAATTCATTCATTTCCGCATCAAATGATTTGATCAGGAAAAATCCCTCCCAGGTGTACCCAGATACTTGGTTAGGTTTGTTTGTTTTGGGGGGAGTGTTTTGTTTTTGTTTTTTGTTTTTCGAGACAGGGTTTCTCTGCAGCTTTGGAGTCTGTCCTGGAACTAGCTCTTGTAGACCAGGCTGGCCTTGAACTCACAGAGGTCTGACTGCCTCTGCTGGGATTAAAGACACCACCGCCCGGCCATACACTTGGTTTTTAGTTAGTTCCAGATGTGATCAGGTTGACAAGAGTAGCTATTACAGGTTGATTTTCTTCTCTTTTAAAATAGGCTCTTCATGACCTTGTAACATCATCCTTGTGCAGGTGCCGTGCTGCTCTTCTCTGTATCAGGGGTTTCTTATTTTGTAATTTAGCAGTATTGCAACACATGTAAGGCATATCTAGGTCAGGACTCAAACTCAGATCTCTTGATTTGAATACTATATTTTCTTCTGACAAATTAGTTCTTTTTTAGAGTAGCACATTGGAAAATGTAATAAACAGTAAGATTTTGGGAGACTTAGTGTTAAGAGCACTGGCTGTTCTAGAAGAGGACCCAGCATCAGTTCTCAACACCCATATGGTAACTTGAAATTTTCTGTGATTCTCGTGCTAGGGTATCTGATTTCTCCTTCTGGTCTCTGAGTTTCTTCATGCTTATGCATGAGCTCATGAAAATATATACACTGAACTCACTTTTAAAAATGAAAGAAAGAAAAAAAAGGACAAAAACCCAGTTGCAGTGGCTTAGTGCACTATGAGAGAGCTGAGTTAAAGTAAGGAATACTTCTAAAGCAATCATTATCGTCTACCTTCTTATTTTTGGAACAATAATTTGGATCAGTCTAACTTGCTTAGCATCTGAAGACGAGTTAATTTTTATCTGTGAGATGAAGTACTGTAGTTTTGTGTTCAGATAATTAAAGTTCTCCAAAATGGGAGGCTTAGAGAACAGCTTAATGGCTTCCTCTAAAAATAATCCATTCACAGTTGATAGGTAGCATTTTGGTTGCTTAACGTTGTGTACAGTGTGTGATACTTTTATATAACCACTTTATTTAGACAAATACTATTGAGCTTTTGCCATGAGATATGACTGCATGACAGGTAGCTAGAGAGGATAGAGAGAAAAGCTAAACATAATCAGAAATTCCATACCAAAGCATAGGGGGACTTTGGAAGGCTAGGCATTTGTTCCAAAGGTATTGTCATTAATCAAAACCTGTTCAGAACATTTCCCTTGGAGTTGCCTTTAATATCAGCCACAAATCATGAAAGAAACCAGCCCCTTAATTTTGTATCATAGCTCAGTGTGTGTAAGGGTGCATGTTCTTATAAGGTGGGTGTGAGTGTGCGTGAATGGGTGTGGTTTCTCATGAGCCCCTCTACCTTGTATTCTTTTAAGAGATTTGGTTGTGTTTGTTTTGTTTTTTAAGACAGGGTTTCTCTGTGTAGCCATAGCTGTCCAGGACTCACTCTGTAGACTAGGCTGGTCTTGAAATCAGAGATCTGCCTGCCTTTGCCTCTCAAAAAAAGTTTAATTATTTGTTTTTTATGTCTATATGAGTTAAATGCCACAGGTGTATAGCTGCACTTGGAAGTCAAAGGTGGATATTTGGTCCCTTGGGACTGGAGTTAAAGTTGTTTGTGAGCCAACTGGTGTAGATGCTCAAGTTTTCTGAAAGAGCAGCAAACATCTCTCCAGCCACGTACTTTTCTTTTCTTTCCTTTTTTTTTTTTTTAAATAGGATTTCTTCCTGAAACCTCTGCTGTTGGATTAGAATAGCTGGCCTGCCATTCCTAGGAATCTGCCAGTCTCCACCTTCCCAGGATTGAGATTATGAGCACACACCACCTAGCCTTGCTTCACATGTGTGTGCTGGGGATCTGAACTCAGGTTTCCATGCTTGTATGGCGTGCGCTTTACCTACTGTCTTAGTTAAGGTTTCTATTACTGTGAAGAGATACCATGATCTCAGCAGCTCTTACAAGGAAAACATTTAATTGAGGTGATAGCTTATAGTTTCAGAGATTTATTTAGTTCATTATCATCATGGTGGGGAGCATGGCAGTGTGCAGGCAGACATGGTACTGGCTGCATCTTGATCAGAAGGCAACAGGAAGTGAACTGTGACACTGGGCGTACTCCACTACCACCTGGCAAAAACTTGAATTTTATCCAAAAGTTAGAGGCAAAGGGACTGGGGCTTCAAAGCCCATCTTCCAGTGACACACCTAATCCTTCCTAAACAGTTCCAACTGGGAACCAACATTCAAATCTATGGGCCTGTGGGGACCATTCGTATTCAAACCACCACATTCCATTCCCTGACCCCTAGAGGCTCATGACCATATCATAATACAAAATGTATAAAGTCCAACTTTGAAAGTCCCCATAGTCTTTCAGTCTCAACGCAGTTTCAAAATCCAAAGTCTCTTCTGAGACTCAAGGCAATCTTTTAACTATAATGCCCTGTAAAAGCAAAAGGCAAATTTCATACTTCCAATAAATGGCATAGAATTGCCTTTCCAAAGGGATGAAAGAGAGATTATTTAGGAAATACTGAGCCAAAACAAGATCTGAAACCCAGCAGGGCAAACTCCAAATCCTGTAGCTCTATGTCTGATGTCAAAAAAGCTTAAATAGCTCTTCAGATCTCCAGCTCCTTCCACCTTTGTAGACTGCAACATACTTCTCTCTTTTGGACTGGTTCCATTCTCTTTCGGTAGTTTTCCTCAGCAGACATCCCATGGCACTGACGTGTAATCTCCAACATCTTGTGGCCTCCATCAGAATCCAGACTTAACTTTCACAGCTTCATGCAATGGTTGCTCCAGGCCTCCATGTAGGGACACCCTTGACTTCAACAACATTCCTCAATAGATTTGGAAGATTCTGTCCCTGACTCTGTCTAGAACCATGTGTTTGTTCAGTTCTGCCTTGAGATAGAACTGGCCCTCTCCTTGAATTATATCTGCATAAACTTCGCTTTATAGTTGCTCTTTAGGCAGAGGAAATTCTCAGGTTTCACCCTAAGGGCCCCACACTCTTTGTCATTTACAATTTTTCTCATTTTGGTTGGGATTATAGACTTGAGAAAAAAATCTTACACAAGAATATTAGAGGTGGAGCCTGTATCTGTCATATTGGAAGGTATACGTTTCCTTGTGACCTCTTGGTAGAGGCTAATAGCTGCTTGGTTTCTCTATGTAAAGTAACTTTTTTCATTTTGTCCTCAAGCTTTTGGACAGTTTCAAGACTGCATCTGAAACAACCTTGGGCTATCTGGGTTATCGATGGTGATGCACTCTAATCTCAGAATTCAGCAAGCAGAGGCAGGTGGATCTCTGTGAAGCCTGGTCTACAAAGCAAGTTCCAGGATAGCCAAGGCTATACAAAGAAACCCTGTCTCGAAAAACCTAAAAGTAAAAGAAAAGGAAGGAAAAAATACCCTTGGGCCTTGGAAAGGGCTTAACCTGGTCTTGTTCTTAAGATCTATCATAGATGGAAGAAGCAACATGCTTGATATTTGTGACCTCTTAGTGTGACTGGCACATCTGTAATAAGAATGGGTCAGATGGGGGCTGGAGAGATGACTCAGGTTTAGAGCACTGACTGCTCTTCCAGAGGACCCAGGTTCAATTCCCAGCACCCATGTGGCAGCACACAACTGTCTGTAACTCCAGTTCCAGAGGACCTGATGCCTTGTCTGACCTCCATGGGCTTCTACAGGCATATGATACATACACATACACTCAGGAACACACACATACACATAAAATTAAGTATTTTTTTTAAAAAAAGAGTGGGTCAGAAGGATATCTGGCAGAGTGACATTTCTACATTTTTATATGAAACAGATTTTTAAAATACAAGTGAGATAACATTTTTCCCCTTGAAAATGATTATCTTGCCGGGTGGTGGTGGCGCACACCTTTAATCCCAGCATTCGGGAGGCAGAGGCAGGCGGATCTCTGAGTTTGAGGCCAGCCTGGTCTACAGAGCTAGTTCCAGGACTGGCTCCAAAGCTGCAGAGAAACCCTGTCTCGAAAAACCAAAAAAAAAAAAAAAGAAAGAAAGAAAATTATTATCTTACAAAAAAATTGACCTTGTGTAAATTAAGTTTAAGGTGTATCAGTCTATCAAATAGTTGTGGGAAATTGTTAAAAATAAAAATTCAAAGTATGAACTTAAGAATTTTTTTAAATCGGATATAAAAGATCTCATCAAAAGTAATATTTTTTACTTTCAGGAGAACAGGGAGGTGATGTGTTGGTGGCCAGGGCCTCTTGGATTTGCTGAAGAAAAGGAACTGTTTTCTGTTGCTCTGGTACCATGATCTCATGTTGCCAGCCTCAGTTAGCTGGAATACCCATGGAATATGTGCTTCGGCTTAACTGAAGTTTAGCAAAGACTAGTAACCATTGAGGAGTATTTCACTAGGTGAGCTAGTGCTTCTGACTCTGGGGCACTCTCGTGTCTTGCTCTTATGAACAACTGTAAAGGGATGTGGTTGATGGAAGCTACAAGAAAAGGAACCACTCACTGACATTGGGACATCACCTGGAATCTTTAAAATAAATTTATCCTTTTTGTTTACCAAAAATAAGATATCATGCATGCGTGGATGGGGACATAAGCCAAGTTGTGAAGATGATGTGTCCAGGTACTCCAGTGCCTTTGTGTCTTTGCATGCTTTTTTTTCTCTGACATTGATTTCCCCTTTCCATCCCTGTTTGCCATGGGGTGCCAGTTGTCTACCTGCATTTCCTACTATTCTTCTCTGCCCTGTTGTTATTTTACAAAAAGTCTGTTTTCTTTCCACTCATATCTGCCTTCCTTTCATTTTCTTATGTGACCAAGATCACCTTACCTCATCTCACTGTAAACTGAGTAAATGTTCTCTAGGTCTTAGCCTTCTCCATCTCAATTTGAAGTTCCTTCTCTGACTTCTAAAGTAGCATTGTCTTCCTCACCTAGTCTTTTTGGGTAAACACGGAGACTTTAGAGTTGGACAAGGAGTTCTTAGTCTGTTACTTTTCATTAATTTCTTATTGCCCTTAACTGGCTTGTCATCTTTACTGATTCAAGTTATGTTGTGTCACCAGACCTCTTTTCGCAGCATTTCTCCTTCACAGTAGTATCTGCTGTGACTTCTGTCATTTCATTGCTGAGAACCATGGTCTCCAGCACATCCCCCACGGGCATCTTTAGATCTCTAAGTCAGGTAGGCTAGGGATGTAACTTGGTGTAGACTACGTGGCTACAGTATACAGGGTTCCATCCTCATCACCACAGTCATTCATTTACTCATTCATTTATTCATACAAATCATTCTTGGCTCCTATGCTAAAGGGATATATACCTCTCTCCCAGATCTGCTTCTGATATTTGCAAGGTCTGGAGTGAGACCATAAATAGAGTTCCACATGCTATAAAAATCAAGCTAAGAAAATTTCAATGGAATATATGTTCTTCTTACTGTGATGAGTATTACATCTTCTTAATGACCTGGAAGGTCAGGCTCAACTAGAAAGTTCTTAGGCTTTATAGAGTTCTGTGCCAGCAGTTTCAGGAGAGCACACCCCTAGCATAGCCCTCTTTTTTTCTAAACCACAGTGTTCCCCTCACTTTGAGCTTCAGAACAAGAGTGATCTGCTAGGCATGGATTTGTATATTTTCTGAGACAGAAATTGAAAGTTGTTGGTGAGCATTGTTCCTAATGGAAAGGAACAGTGCTGGGTAAAGTCAGTGGTCCCATAGCCATACAGGTACTTCTTCCTCTCTATATGTTGTTACATTTCTACTTGCTTATACCCCTGCTTTTGTATAAAACATCTACTCCTATAGGATATGGTTTCTATAGGGCCACCTTGCCTACCTGCCTTCTGGTGTAGGAGGTTCTTCTGTTCATGTGTCGCTTTCATTGGTTAATGAATAAAGAAACTGCTTTGGGCCTGATAGGGCAGAACTTAGGTAGGTGGAGAAGACATAACTGAATGCTGGGAAGAAGGGCAGAGTGAGAGAAGCCATGGATCCTCCTGCCTGAGACGGACGCCAGTTAGAATCTTGCTGGTAAGCCATTGGCATGTGGCAATACACAGATGACTAGAAATGGGTTAAATTAAGATATAAGAGTTAGCCAATAAGAAGTTAGAGCTAATGGCCAAGCAGTATTTTAATGAATACAGTTTCTGTGTGATTATTTCAGGTGTAAGCTAGTCAGGCGGCTGGGACAAAGGGCCCCCCTCTCTCTACAACAGCCTTCCTTATTTACTTCTTTTAGATAGGATTTCATGTAGCTAAGGCTGTCCTTGCACTCTTTGTGTAGACTCATTTGGCCTCTGACAGAGATCTGCCTGTTATTACCTCTGCCTCCTGGATGCTGGGATTAAAAATGTACACCACCATACCTGGAGTTTAGACCCAGTTTTTCATTCTTTCTCTAATATCCTTAGTTGGAATTAATCTACCAAGATTCTCTTTGTGTTTAGGAAGTGTATTTCTGTGAGGGTAATGTTGTGTATTGACGTCTCCATTCCTCACTAAATTCAGAGCTCAAGAGCAGGAATTTTTTTCCCTCCACCACACTTGAGATGAAGTCTTTCAAAAGGGAAGTACATTTCGAGTAGCTTGAGTTCCCCAGAAGCTGTGACCAGCATTTTCTTGTTGCTGTGGTAACCCTATCAAAACAGGAAATGAAGTTGCTTTACCATGACTATTCATAATTGACTCATGTTGAATCTCTTTTCTTCCCTAAGTGTTCACAAAGCATCTGTTAAATAATATCCAGAACTTTATGTCCTTTGTGTCTATCGTATCCAGAACAGCTTCTGAAACCTGTTCCAACTCATCTCAGCCCTGGAATAGACCATACATCCAAAGTCCTGTACCCCTCCCATTTAAATTCTTTTATTCTTGATAATTTTGTGCATATATGCAATGTGTCTGGATGATGTCTAGCCCATATCTTTCTTCCCACTTCCGCCAAAGTCTTCTCACATTCCTATTCTCTTATTTTTCTTACAACCTTTAAGTTCAGTTAGTGTACCTACATGGACATGGGGCCATCTACCAGAAGATAGACAACCTATCAGTAGCTGTGCCTCCAAAGAAAAATGACTTCTTCCCCAGCAACCATCACTTGCCAGTTACTCCTCAGCTATTATTGGATGTCACGAACCCTTCCCTCATTCATGCTGGTGTGATCATACGCATTTTCACAACATTCCTCCCCATCCTCCAACTCTTACATTCTTTCCCCCATCTCCCATGAAATTTCCTGAGACCGGGTTATGGGGACATGATACAGATTGCAGTTTAGGACTGAACATTCAGCAGTCACTTGTTCCCAGCACTTTGACCATTTCAAGTCTCTGCATTGACTGCTGCCCACTGCAGAAAGTTTCTCTGACCAAGATTGAGAAAGCATTGAAATTAATGGGTTTAGGGGCTAGAGAGATGGCTCAATGGCTAAGAGCACTAGTTGTTCCTCTAGAGGACCCTGGTTCAATTCCCAGCACCCACATGACAGCACACAGTTGTCTTGTTACTCCAGTTCCAGGGGATCTGACACCTTCACACGAATGCACATGAAATAAATTTAAATTTTTAAAAAGACCCTTTAAAAAAAAAAGAAAGAAACTTACGGGTATAGATATAGAAGGCAATTTGACAGCATGTCCAGTTAGGAAAACAGCATTTGTAGATTCTCCTCAAGGACCCATGGCTTCCCTGGCCGTGGACTTTTAGTACCAGACACAGGTCTCCTATAGAGCAGACCTCAAATCCAATCCAGAAATGATGGCTGTGTACTGAACTTGGGCCTCTGGAACAACAGTGTGAACTCTTATCCACTGACCCAAGCAGGGTCATTTACTACTTAACTCTGGCTGGTCTGGAACTTCCTATGTAGACCAGGCTGGCCTTGAACTCAGAGATCCACCTGCCTCTGCCTCCTTAGTACTGAGATTATAGGCCTGTGCCATCAGGACAGATACTGTAGTTCACCTTCCCCTTTCTCTTAAAAATTTTATTTTATGTAAATGAGCCTTTTGCCTGCATGTATATTTGTGCAGACAAGAGCAGGCCACACTATATGAACAGGATCATGGATTCCTTTCAGGTGAAGCTGGAATAGGATGGTGTCATTTTGATTATTTCACCACCAAGACAGGTGATGTAGTAGAAAGCCACACTGATGCTTGACCTCCTAAACAGCCCCATTAGACAAACCCTTTATGCTGGCCACACCTTTGATCCCAGCACTCAGGTAGGCAGGGGCAGGCCGATCTGAGTTCTAGAACAGCCAGGGCTAGAAAGACCCTGCTTTAAAAGTAAATAAATAGCTCAACAGTGATGGCACACGCCTTTAATCCTAGTACTCAGGAAGCAGATCTTTTTTTGTTGTTTTTGTTTTTGTTTTTTTTGTTTTTGTTTTTTTGACTACTTCAAGAACTCTTCATTTTGCTGTATAATATAGGGATCAATATATTTAGAATTAACAAATTATCTGAACTTAGAAGAATGAGGGCCATTTATAAAATAAGGTCATCATGGTGAAGTCATACATTCAAAGTACATTAAAAAAGAGAAGCATATGCAAATGATATTCAGACATTTCTGGGTTATTACTGAACAATTATGTTTAAAATGAAGATTAAAAGAACATTATTATTCAGAGGATACAAATAAACCATATCTGCTGTGAGTAACAGTTAACAGATTCTGATCTGGCTTTGAAAATAAGCAACTTCCTCAAAGTCAGAGGGAAAATCTTGCAGGTTATTATGCTGGTTGAGATGAGTATAGGAGGAGCTGAATTGCAGTAAAAAAAGGTAGAATTCTGGAAAGCCCTTTGTAAAGACAAATAATAAATGGAAAAATTAAAGTTGTTTGTTTACAGTTAA